>JADBJO010012397.1:0-10000 GCA_016801955.1 Conus betulinus
TAGTTTTAAAACTGAAAAAGAAAAACCTGGAACTTAATTAAAAAATTTTAATTTAAAAAGGAAAATAAAGCACCATCCAGGTAAACAAAGCAAATACTTGAAATAGGACAATATTCTACAAAGTGACTATTTGCCACATGCACAAGTGCATATTTCTTGGCCTCTACAGTCCTTTTGTTGTGAATAAAATGTTTTTAAAAAAAACGTCTAAATTAAGTAAACATTAAGTATACTTGAACTTCAAACATTAAAGACTGAAAAATTACTTTTACCTTTGCATTCATAATGTGCTTAGATTGGTGTTGCTAACAGTGCACTGCAGCCTACTTTTCACGCTGGGGCAAAGGGAAGTAACTCCGTATCTGTAATCAATTACCAATGAAGAGAAAGAGCAGAGTCAACTCTCTTGGTATCTAGCCCCTTTGCTGCTCTAGAGCACCTTGACAGACACGGGAATGTCAGTGCCACGGCAGAAGAGTCTGGTGTGGACAGAAAACAAATTAGGATCTGGCAAGCTAACAGAGATGTCCTTCTGCAGCATGAAACTGGCAGAGAAAAGCCAAAGTTGAAACTGCACCCTGGTCGGACTGTGAAGTCGGAGGAGTTGGAGGTGAGAGTTTTGAGTTTCTACAAGAAGAAAGAAGCGAAGGGCGAGTTGTTAGAAATAAAGACTTGCAAAGAAAAGCGCGAGAGATAGGGCGGGTCTGAACCTTGAAGACTTTGATGCGTCAAACATGTGGCTACAAAGGTGGAAAAAAACGGCACCATGTATCCAGTCGCCTCTGTACGTCCAGTAACCAGAAGATGCCGGCAGATTTTGAGGAGCAGTTCCTGCACTTCAGAAGAAGTATCCTGCGACTTCGTCACCGCCACATGTATGCATTAGGACAAATGCTAAACATGGACCAAACAATGGTCAGGTTTGACATGCCACCCAACCGCACAAATGAGATCAAAGGATCAAAGCGGGGTGCGCATCAAGACAACGAAAGCAGAGAAGAGGGGTTTTACAGTCGCCCTCTGTGCCGCTGCCGACGGCAACAAACTGCCAGTGTTTCTGATCTTCAAAGAACGCACTGGACAGATTCCTCGCCGTGTCCACCAGCATCTCCAGATTCCAGCCAACGTCTGCGTCACAGCGACACGGAATGGCTGGATGACATGGGACCAAGTTTTGTTCTGGACAGAGCGTGTGCTTGGCCCCTCAGAGACTCGGCGCCTGCTTCTGCTGCACAACTACGCCGCTCACAGGGCAGCTGATGTTCGAGCAGCTCTCGACGAGCAGGACGCTGACCTTGTGCTCGTGCCTGCTGGTTGCACAGCCCTCGCCCAACCCATCGACATCAACATCGTCATGCCTTTCAAGGTAAATGAGACTTTAAGTTTTAAAGTGTGCGTGTGTGTGTGTGTGTGTGTGTGTGTGTGTGTGTGTGTGTGTGTGCACGCGTGGCTGTGTGGTGTGTGTGTGTGTGTGCGTGCGTGGCTGTGTGGTGTGTGTGTGTGTGTGTGTGTGTGTGTGTGTGTGTGTGGTCATCTTTTTGGAGTTGTGCAGTGGAATGACAATTGTTGCTCCATTAATTTCTCTTTGACATTCAACGGAAGATCTGATGGCGGTTCCCGATTCTGATTGTGCACGATCGGGTGCGCGACAGCTGGGTAACGTGGATGGCAGAGCCCAGACCCCCCACTGCTGCAGGCAACCTGAGGCAGCCCACCCGCCAGGACATTGTCAACTGGGTGGGAGAGAGCTGGGATGGCGTTGGACGTGACGTCATCACCAAGGCCTTCTTCAGGTGTGGTGTGTCCAATGCCCTGGATGGCAGCGAGGACGATCAGACACTGGAGTGTTCCCAGAGGAGATCGGGGTGGCACTTCCTACGACGGCGACGCCGCTGCTGCTGCTGCTGCTGCGCCGAGGAGAGCGCAAGCGACGCCAGTCTGACTAGTGATGAAGAATCACCTGCTTCAGACTCTGATGAAGCAATTTAGACAGTTGACGATTGTTGTTGAAAGTTTCAAGCTGTTTTGTTTTTCAAGTTCAAGTTTTTCAAGTTGTTTTTGAATAAAAGCCGTTTTTGTTGAATAGACATGCTTTCATGTGTTCATTTACGAGTGATGGTGTGTAAGCCTTACGATGTCTGTCTGCGAGTTTAGCAATTCTATAATACACAAAATATCTTCATGTTGCTTCACATTTGCTTTAGTTGAACAAACATAACACTTTACATACCAGATGGTATCATTATATGAATTATGTCTCCATTGCAATGAAGAATATGTTCGTGCATAGGGTCAAGTACCGAGTATAAGCCCACCCCCCACTTTTGTCCGAAATTCGTGCAGACTCCTTATACTCGGTACTTTACGGTATAAGCCATATGTTTAGTCATGTGAAGAAGGATTGGTGCAAACCCAATGTTTCAATGTGTTAGTTTTTCGTTAGATCCAACTTCGTTGTAAACATCCTCGATTGAAAAGGCAATTCCTCTTTTTTCCAGATTGTTTATCTGTGCTTATGATATGACTACAGTAAAACCTGTGATGTAAAGACGGGCCTGTCATGAGAGGACACCTTTCATGTAAGGACACTTTCACAATGTCCCTTTTGTTCTTTTACTGTGTAATGTACCCCTGCCGTGAGAGAACACCTGTCATGTATGGACACTTTCACAATGTCCCTGGGGTGTCCTTAAGTTTTGCTGTACCACGTTGTTACGGTGTGTTAGACAATACATTGTGCCTTATAATGTGCCTGGTAATCTAGTTAGAAACTGTAGTAACAGAACCTGACAGGTCACCTTTATGCGTAAGAATTTGGAGTGAATCAGGTGTGAACTGAGGTCTAAGTAAGGTAATGTTGCTTATAGCCCAGCCGACCGCAAAGGGCCATATCAGGGCTGTCACCATGTTAAAATCAACTCACAAGTCAAAAGTGTTGGGACTATATTGTTTTCTGTACCGTTAGTAGCATCTTAAGATATTGGATTGATTATTTTCACCCTTGTCATTTTGATTTGAGGATAGGATATCATGAAGGAATGAAAGTAAACCCAATCAGTATCAAGTCTGTGCATCAAAGGTCAAACTCAAAGATTGAGGTGACCATACTGGTCTGTGTGACAAGTGTATGTATGTCCAAGTCATCCCACATTACTCCACTATGGGTACTTCCATGTTACTCTGATCTCTCTCCCCCAGGTGCATCCACTGCGACAGAGAAAGCAGCTCTGGAAGGGAAGAAGCAGTAGGTAGCGGCAGCCAAGCCACAGCGCTGCAATCATCTTGCCTTTTCCACTGATTTTGCTGATTTTCTATGCAGCCATATGCATTTTTTTTTTTTTTTTTAATGTTTTGCTTTGAAAAATATGTCAAAATAAAGTTCAATCTTTCCTCTTTTCATCAAGTGTTGTTTTAAGTGTGAATGATTTGTTAAAAATAAATATCTAAGAGAGAATGAGGTGTGTGTTCAGCTCACTTTCGTTCCGTGTCAAGTGCCCGCGGCAATTCTGTGTCGAGTCGGTTTTTACATACTGCTCTTCCCTACCAAAGATTAAATGGCAAGGACAACATTGACACATGTATCTGGTATCTGGTAGCAGATTTTTACGGTGGGGGGAAAAATCGAATGCTGGTCTAATAAAATCACATCCATGCCGATTTTTGCGAATTTCGGACGGAAAAAACAATATAAAATGCATGTTTCATGGTGTCAGAATGAAGCACAAGCTGTACCCTTTCGAATGAGGTATGAGGTTAATGCATTCATGCCTTGTTCTAGTTAATTCAACCAATCAAAACATGCATCTTGTGAAGCACATTCCTTCCCAGCACATGTTGATTCAACATGAAAGATGGAGCGCGCGGACTCAAACTTCGCACAGCAAGATCTGGTGATTTTCTGCAAGGAACTCGGTAAGAATTGTCCATTATAACACTTATGTATGATTTAAGTTTATCTATCACTATTTATTCAGTATTTTTCTTTAGATTAATAGTTATTTGCATAAAAACAGGCCACCTTGAGAATGTTAGCAGCGATCATTTCAAGTACTACCGGAAGTAGTGTACTGATGACTTGTTTTAACAAATACCATTGGTAAATGTCTTATCTAGCACATTTGTCTTTAGTAATCGAAAATTTCATGTTTTTTTCTTTCTATATTATTTCTTTTTTATGTAGGATTGTTGTGTTTTCGGTCCGTAAAACAACAAAATAGTTGCCGATCGAGTGATGCCAAGGGGAGTAACTCAATTATTGATATTCACTGACTCGAACGATCAACTACAACGAAGTCGGGAGTTTTGATTGAAAGTAGGCCCAGACCTTTTTCCTGATTAATTGACACGGTTCGAATTCATACAATTCGTTGATGTTAGACCTATTGTTCCACATTTTTTGGTTAACCCTTGCCTGGACAGTTACTACTGACTTCAACTATTTCAAGTTCAAGCCTCTGCACACAGCACAAGCAGTGACACTGAAGTGAATGAACTAAACTGTACAGTTTGTGTATTTAACTATGAGTTTATCAATTTCAATTCATATTCTTTTCGTGCTTCTAGCTGTACAATTATTGTTCTTCTCTGTCTATAACAGTATAAGTCTTTTAAATTAGTATAATTATCATCATTGTTTACAATATCATGAATTATTACTGAATATGAATTTGCTAGTGGGCTGGAAAAGGGAAATGCCTTCTTATGTGTGCTTTTGTGTGTATGTCAAATGCATCTTATTTTGTCAAGTTCACGTACTAGCTAAAATGCACATATACCTTAGTGACAAACAATCATGCAAGCAACAATTGAAGTTTTTGAACAAATGCAGTCTTTTGGGTGGGGCAGGAAGGGGGGATTTAACTCTTTTTTTTTGTCAAGAGTACACATTAACTAATGTTTGTAAAATGTACCTGTTTGTTTTACTCTGTGTGTGTGTGTGTGTGTGTGTGTGTGTGTGTGTGTGTGTGTGTGAGAGAGAGAGAGAGAGAGAGAGAGAGAGAGAGAGAGAGAGAGAGAGAGAGAGAGAGAGAGAGAGGGTTTCATTGTATGTGTATGTGTGTTTTGAAAAAAAGAATTAAAGTACATTTTACTTTTATACATCCAGTAAAATCAGCATCAGACAGTACACATTTAAACAAAATAATTTTAACAAAGTACCAAATGAAGAGACAAACCAGAAACAAGACATACCGATGTATAGTAAAGTTTATGAAAGAAAATGTAGATAAAATGCAGATCACTCACACACACACTGAAAGGGAAACACTGCATAATCAAGAAAACATCCCCAAGTATACAGCTAAAATTATGTCATGATTAATGTATAAACACACACATGGTGCAGATATCCATGCACTCATTGATATCACTGATGTTTCAATTGCTGAAAACAGTTGTTATAATGCCTTTTTTGTGTGTGTGCTACATTTTAACAGATCCAGTATTCGGGAGACTACGCTCTGTTTTCCTTGCCTCTGGGAAAGGGCGCTGACCAGCACCTCCAGCAGTTCAACTGACAAATCACTTGCTAATCCAGTTGCTCATCCTGAAGACTGATGGCAGAAAGACCTTCGATGACACTACAGCTTTTTTTCTGCAGCTTCTTCCAGAAGGAACAAGTGCTCCACTAGCAAGACTGTGTTATCTTCTTGTGTTGGCAGAAAAGAAGGCTTTGAAGTCATCATCATGTGATGAAAGGACTGCTTTCTTGACTTGAGACTCTTGAAATTGACAATGAAAGTTTAGGGTCTTCGCTTCAAGGACTATGTCGACAGCAGCTGCTGGAAGGACATCCATCAACACCACACAGGCCACCAACATTCCAACTGTTGAGGGGACTTCACGCTTTCAAGAAACGAGAGTCAGGCACCACGTACAAACACATGATCCAGTGGTGGCTTCAGCTTACTGATGTCGATATCCCAGAAAAAAAACTCATGAAAGAAACTGAGAAACTGCAAAAGAGAGTAGCCAAACTCCAACCAAATGCTACAGGCAACCCCAAAGGAAGGAAGGATTTGGAGGATTTCCTGGCATCCAATGTTTTTTTCAACAAGTATTGAGTCTCCCTGCCACAGCAGTCCAGCTGGCCACTCATTTGTTTCTGACAGTTTTTTGTGCAAATCCTGGAGAAACTGATTCATCATCACCTGCCACATCATCCATCTTACAGAAATTATTGGAAGGTGCTGTCCAACTGGCTGCAGCAAGAAGAAGGGAAGAAGAGCTGTTGAAAGAATTTTCTCAACTGAAAATTAAATTAATTAAGTGTAGCAGTTGATACCAGCAGACAGTACTTTCTGGAAAAACAAACACTTTTTGCAGTAAAAAGTAAGTCTGACAGAAAAAGCAGCTGAAGTGAATGCTGCTCTACAAGAATTACATGAAGAACTAGAAACACCAAAGAATTTACAACAAAGGGCAGAACTAAGCTGAGGTACAATCAGAAGCAAGGTGACAAGGAGAAAGAAAAAATTGCTAGGAAGGAGAATGAACTGAAGGTAGTCACTGACTTAGCTGAAAGACGCCAAAACGCGGTAGATCTGACGAAAAAGAAACTGCGCAACCTTCAGCTCTCACAAGCAGATCTTCAGCAATGCCTGAAGCTTGCAAACAACAAATGTAAGCATTTAGAAAAAGACAGACAGCAAGATCCACAGCTTGAAGAACCAGCTCCCCAACAAGACATCCCATTGATTATAAAATTAAAAGATGAAAGGGGACATTTTAAACCTGAGGCTATAGCATGTGTAATGATGCTTGCTGGGGAATGTGAGACTGCAGCCAGCAGATGTGGAGCAGTCATTCAGGCTGTTGCAAAAATTTCTGCTGAATGCCATTATACCTGAATCTGATTTGCCTTCTGCGCCTTCAGCTCTTCGATCCATGGATAGAGGACATGTACTGTCAAAACTTCAAGTCTCTGATGCCCTTCTCCAGGCCAACACATAGGACATGCATGTGGACGGCACTTCATGATCAGGAAAAAAAAATATATTGGCCATCAGGTGAATATTGATGGACAAGTGTTGGGTGCTGGGTTCAGTTCTGTGTGTACTGAGAACATCAGCACTCTCGCTGAAGTCAGCTTCAGACTTCTTGAAGATCTTTCTGAAGTCTTGGATGCAGACGAAGCTGACGAGAAATTTCTGACAATGTTGTCAAGACTGTGTGGGACAATGACTGACCGCGGAAGTGTGATGAAGTCATTCAGTCGGCAGTTGAATGCTGAAAGAAAAGAAATCTTGCAGACGGACTCTGAGCTGGAAATGCTTCACTGCAATGCACATCTGCTGCTTGGCATAAGTAGCGCATGTGAGGAAGCTCTCAAAGAGGAAGAGAAGCAGCACGGGGAGAAACTGGGCCGAGACAACGTTCCAGCCTTCTCGTCATTCAAGACAGCTGTGGAAGGCTCAGCAGCGAGGTGTGTACAGGTCAGTGTGTGTGTATGTGTGTGTGTGTGTGTGTGAAAAGTAGCTATTTTTATTTGACACTCAAGAGATTTGGGGGTGGGGGGGACTTTTTTTTTCCGTTTAAAAAAAAAAAAAAAAAAAAATTCTGTAATGAACAGGATTTAGGGGAAAGGATGGTGGTAAGAGGAGCTGAGGTAAGCAGTATAAATTATAAATCAATAGTAATAAACTTACAAATTATTAGTAATAGTTCTAAAGAAATAACATGTTTGTGTTTATCTGTTGGAGAAATTCACATTGAACTTTAAAAACATTGTCAGATTTCTTTAAATCTCAGTTATCCACCTTCCTTTATCGATCTGAGCTTTATTAAAAAGATAAATTTTCATGGTGAAAAAACAAGGGTAGAAAAGAGATTTCACACAACATAAATGATGCACAGCTTTATCTCTTGGTTTTTATGCTTTTAATGACAATTACTTTCATTTCAGTAAATTAAACTCTCATGTGTTTCAGGTATATATGGCTTGCCAGTGACTGCCTAGGACCTCCTGGAGACGACAGAGTGGTTGCCAGGACAGCTGGGAGACCTACTGCAAGATGACTGGTATGAGGTCACGGGTAACCAGCTACAGAGCCAACCGGTTCAACAACTTTTAATCTGCTGCTGCTGTTCACTTTCACAGAAGGGACATTGAAGAGTTTCTAAGACTGTTTCTACCAAAACAAAACAAGAAAATTCAAAGTGTGCTGGCTGACAACATGTGTGATGAGATCGATATTTATCTCGTTGCCTTGGGTCTTTTGTATTTCAGGGTGACCCGGCCCCATATGGGAGTTGTTGGCACAGGATATGCACTACCTCAACTTTCATATCTACGTCGATAAACTGTCAAGCAACTTTGGGAGATGGGCTGTGGATCCTGCTGATGCCTTTGTCGCCGAGCATGGACCGCTCTTTGACAAGCCTCTCATGCCTGACCATGACATGTTCCAATCCCTCCTGCACATCAGTGAAAACAGGCAAGAGAAGGTGAAGAGTGTCCTCAGGAAGATCAGTGCAGGTGTCATCAACACCATGAAACCAGCTGAAAGATTTTCTTGAAGGGGGGAGATACTTCAATGTCCAAGACCCAGAGCTGAGACAGAAACTTGAGCACTCCGAACTTACCAACCTGATTGGTGAGAAGGCATTTGGAGACCTGGACTTCAGTCTTTTTTAAACAACATAATGCCTCTCTTCATCATCACACTACCATCAATATGATTTAGAAAAACATGCCCATCTCTGTGTGGTTCAATGCCAGAGATAAAGAAGAAAAAGATGATCTTCTCCGCCTTTCTGCTAAAAAGGCTCTTCAGCTTCGGAAGCAGCATGTGCCGACAGAGAATGATAGTGTAAGCAGGAGGAGGGTTATCCTTGAAGAAAACAGGCAGAAAAAAAGAAGAAGCACTGGCTCGAAAGACAGAGAAAGCAGATGGGATTGTGATGCAGATGCAGCTACACAGGCGACCATGTCGCACTGCAGCTGATGTCAACCGGTTGCTGTTGGTGTATCGCACTCGTAAAGATCAATGTGCAGCACTGAAAGCGGAGATTCAATACCAAAAAGGTGATTCTTGGAAAGAAATCTCCCCACCTGAGATTAGGGGGCACAGTCCAGCAGTTGAGTGCCAGACTCAGGAGTTTTATAGCTGAAAACCCTGTGTGCCTCAACGCCAATCCTGCTCCAGCTGCTTGTTCCGCTAGCAGCAGACACCACCTTGAAAATCGCCATCCTGCTGTCCCTCCTGCAGATGATCTTGTGCCTCCTGCTCCTGCTGTCTTTCAGCCTGATGCAGACCTTTTGGAAGTTGGTGATTCACCACCAGGTTCTCCCAATTCCTTGGAGCCTGATCCTACTCCAGTCTTCCCTCAATGATGCTCTGGTGATAATCATCCCAGTAGCAGTGCTTCACCATCCACCAAAAGACAAAGACTTCAGATCAGAGGAGAATCATCAGGAGCTTCTAACAGTTCAAGCCCACGATCTGTGGGTCTCCAGCCATCTTTCACTGACTACCAGTTTGGCAAGTTGGAAGATATGGTGGCTGTCCATTATGATGATGACTTTTACATTGGTGAAGTGGTTGAAGCCATCTCCCCAGAATAGGGAAACATCCACTTCATGCAAAGATGCAACATAAGGCGAACAACTTTTGCTTGGCCAAAAGTTGCGGACAACTGGAAAGTCCACAGAAACTTTGTGTTTGCCAGTGGAAATGACATCAGCATTGCACCAATTTCATCTTCTGACAGAACATGGCGCACTGACACTTTGGATTTGCTTGTTAACAAGCACACTCACTTCAAAACTCTGTTTGTGGATATTTGATGCTTCCCACCATGAACTGTCTCCTCCTGTCTCCCCCCCCCCCCCCACCTCCATATTCACACTCGTTAACAATGTCTGGAAATTCATCATTTCTCCTTGTGCTACAACAGCTTCAAGCTTCTGGCAAGAAAGAAGGGTGAAAATGACTTTTATTTGTTTAAAATATGAGTGCAACAACCAGCATCAATGTTCGGTGGGTAAGGCTCTAGTGTA
>JADBJO010012397.1:15000-58364 GCA_016801955.1 Conus betulinus
CAATCTTTGCCCAGCACAGTCAGGGAAGTGATCATCTATTCTGACTGCTGTGGAGGACAGAATCGCAATCAGAACCTCACTGCTGCCCTGATGCATGCTGTTAACTCCATCCCAACATAGATACCATTCAGCAAAAGTACCTGGAGACTGGCCATACCCAGATGGAGTGCGATTCTATGCATTCAGCCATATCTCTGGCCAAGAAATGCACGCCAATCTATGTGCCAAGCGAATGGGACATCGTCCTCCGCATGGCCAGACGAGGAAAGAAGTACACAGTTATTCCTCTCAAGCACACTTCATTTTTCGACTTTAAGAAGCTGTCGGCATCCTTCATCAGAAACACCAAAACTGACATTGGAGGACAAAAGGTCAGCTGGCTGCATATTCGTAATCTGAAGCTGCACAAAGGCCAGGAGGATTTGATGTTCTTCAAAACAGATTTTGGAGATGAAGACTTCCGTACACTACGGCTGACTGGGTCGTCTACAAGAAGGAGACCAGAACCTCTGAAGACACTACCTCAGTGCCACAGTGGCAAGTTGCCCATCTCTAAGGCCAAACAACAGGACCTGGTGTCCCTGTGCACCTCGGGAATCATCCCCTCCCATCACCATGCCTTCTTCCAGGCTCTGCCAGTGTCTGCATCAGCCAAAGACACACTTGTTGAGCGTGATGTCAGGGATTCTGCCACAAGCAGTGACACGGAGTGAAAGTATCAAAGCCATGATGCAAGACTTACACTTGTGCTGTGTTTTTGTGTTGTTCCTGTTAGTTTGTAGGTAGCATACAATTGTTTATATAAAAAAGGACTGCCAGATAAACTTCTGTATACAACTTGAATGATTTCCCAAACATTTTAATTTAATTACTTTTAGTAATTGTTTATTCTTTCAAATGAGAACCAAACTTTTAGGGATTATTTCATCTCAAGAAACACAGAGTGACGTAAAGAAACAAATCAGTTGTGTGATTAGTGAAACAAGACGCTCTGGAGTGCAACATCGTGTGATTTGGTGAAACAACCATAACAAGAGTACGACACAGGTCACAAAGCTGGTAGGTCAACATTTTTATGTGCATGTCATTTGCATGATTATTAACTCTTCTCATAATACTGCATGTATGAATGGCCGTGTGTGGTAATCGCTTATGTCCTGTGAGAGGAAGCAGTTATGACTAAACATGTGTGTGTGTGTGTGTGTGTGTGTGTGTGTGTGTGTGTGTGTGTGTGTATGACTAAACGTGTGTGTGTGTGTGTGTGTGTGTGTGTGTGTGTGTGTGTGTGTGTGTGTGTGTGTGTGTGTGTGTGCGTGCGTGCGTGCATGTATGTGTGCGTGTGTGTATGCGTATTTTGTGAGCGCGTGCGTGCGTGTGTGTGTGTGTGTGTGTGTGTGTGTGTGTGTGTGTGTGTCTTGTGCATTCATGTCATTGTGTAGCATACATAAATCTGTAAATGATTCAAACTGATAGTGTGGAGTGGGAGATAGGGGGTAAGGGGGGGGGGGGGATAGAAGAGAGAGAGAGAGAGAGAGAGAGAGAGAGAGAGAGAGAGAGAGAGAGAGAATGAATTTGCACAATGTGTAGTGTGCACAAGCCTAAAATCCTCTTATGGTCTCACAGCACCGCTCTCACAAACAGATGTGGACGGACCAGAATGGTATATCTTGCTAGTGGCTCCAAACAACTCTCACTGTGCTGTTCAACCTTTCTGTCCCTCCACCCCGCTGACTGGAGGCAAGCCTCGCTGCCTCAAAACGGCAGGTTGTTGATACCAAGCGCTAAGCAAAACCCCTCCTGCTGACAGGATACAGGGGTGGTGGGCCACAGCGGCTGTCAGTTTTTCCCCCCATTTTTTATCACCCAGTGCCGGCCTAAATGGGTGCAGGTCGTGTTACACTCATCCTGGTCGGCAGATGTCTCAGCCTGGCAAAACAAGTTAGAACCAACCAGAATGGGATAGTGGAGACTGGTGTTAATTGATGATTTATTGTGATAAACACAGACGTGTAGTGGGCTGAACTTCCTACTCACATTATAGGAGAGAAACATATATAAAGCTTATCATATGGAAATTTTAATCAGTTGCTTTTAACAGACTGCACACAAAACACTCAAAAGTTTCACTTGCACTTGCGATTTTCTAGAAATAGCAGGAAAGAGAGATGGTCCATTCTGGCTGGAAACCCTCGATATCAGTGATGAGAATTTTCTTGATTTCATGGTACGTGAATGGCACCAAGATTTTAGGTTTTTTCCGTGTGTCCCACTCTTTTCTGGATCGCCTGGCCTCCATGTGCCCGAACAATGCCATGCCCCCTCGATTTCTTCTGTCAGCTGTTTGACGATCAGCTAATGAATCATATTGTTGGGAAACAAACAGGTATGCACGTGAAAATCTTGCTGCTAGACAGGAGCAACTGAAACCCAACAGTATGCTGAGAATGTGGCCAGATGAGGGAATAACCGTCAATGACTTGGTGGGGTTCTTTGCCATTTGTGTGCACATGGGCTTGGTGCACAAGCCTGGAATAAGGAACTACTGGAGCACAAATCCAATCCTGCAGGCAACGTTTGCCTCCATCATGGCTAGGGATAAATTCAACCTCATCTTAGGCATGCTCCATGTGAGCAACAACAATTAATATGTGCCACTGAACCAAGAAGGGCATGACCCTCTACATAAAATTTGCAGTGTGTACACGCATCTTCAAAAACAAATTCAGCTCTCTGTACACGCCAAAAGAGAATATCTGTGTAGATGAGGCAATGTGTGCGTGGCGTGGCAAATCCAGATTTCGCCTTTATATGAAAGACAAGCCAGTCAGGTGGGGGATAAAGCTTTATGAGCTTTGTGAATCTGACACAGGTTATGTGCACAGATTTGAAATCTATGCCGCAGAAGCAGGAGTCAGCAATTGTCCAGTTGATGTAGTGATGAGACTGTGTGAGCCTCTTTTGGGTGAGGGGAGAACTGTCTATGTAGACAATTACTATGCCTGCCCACAGCTAGCTGACGCACTTGTCGCACATGACACTCACTGCGTAGGCACAGTGCATGGGAACCGAAAAGGGATGCCTCCTCAACTGAAGACGACACAACTGCCTCAGCGTGGTCAGGTGCAGGCGTTCAGGCAAGGTATGTCAGGTTTTTTAAAATTTTGTTTATCATTTATTGTGGTTAGTGAATAATAACTGAACAATAATAACATAATTTTCCTGCTCTTTACTGACTAAAAGCTATATCTGGTTATTTTTGGATAATAATAATAATAAGTAATAATAATAATAATAATAATAATATGCTACTACCAAAAAAAATAAATAAATAAATAAAGTAAAAATGCATTCTATCTCACCAGTGTAATCAGATAAGAGCATTATAATACAATTATATGCCATTTTTATTTTCAGTGAAACAGGATGGGTAAGTAAAATAAAATGCATTGTAAACAGATTCATGACTGGTTTTAGTGTCTGTGTTTCAGGTGCTGTTGCTGTACTCAGATGGATGGACAAGAAGCCGGTGCATGTCATCACCACAAAGATGGACCCCTTCATTATGCAGGACATCACCACACGGCGCGGGCAAGCCAGAAAACCAGCTGCTGTCCAGGACTACATCGTCAACATGGTGTGGGTGGACAAGAGTGACCAGCTTCTCTCATACATGCCAATCAACAGAAAGACCCTGAAGTGGTGGAAGAAGCTGTTCTTCCATCTGTTCACCCTCAGTCTCATTCAGGGATCCATCTTGTACAACATCTTCTGGAAGCCAACAACCAGTCCAAAATGCCCCTGAAGGAGTTTGTGATGTCTGTAAGCAATGGTCTGTGTGAGCGGTTCCAGCTGGGTGTGGCTGCCCGTGTTCAGACTGCTGCAGCTGCTGTACCTGCTGTTCATGCTGTACCTGCTGCTACAGATCCTGTTGTGCAGACCCCCACCACCAGGCTGAGTGGGAAAGGAAATGAGCATTACTCTTGCCCTCTGCCTACCACCAAAAGTGGCAAGAAATCATTCCGGCATTGCCATGTGTGCACTGCACGCAGTAAACGCTACCCTGACGTCAACATGCGCAAAACTACAAACTGGTGCAGGAAATGTGGCATACCATTATGTGACAAAATGTGCCAAACCTGACAAACAGGTCACATGCTTCCAAGTGTACCACTCAGTGAAGAATTATGTTGACTGTTAGTCAAAAATCAAGGCAGTAGTAGAATTGTGATTTTTTCCCATTTCTGCTTTCTTCATATCATTTCATTTTCATGACTTTGGGATCACTGTCATAGTCTACTGGCAGAGCCTTCATCTGTATTCAATATTACTCATTTTTCTATATCAGTTTGCAGATTAGCAGACTTTTCTGTTCTTACTGTGGTTTCTAAAGTGCAGTCATAGGTTGTGAATGTGTGCTTTTTTGGACCTGAAAATATGGATACTTTCTACTCATCCACTGTGGCTGTAATATGAAGGTAGGAAACTTTATACTTTGCCACATACTAACTCATCCTATTACTAACCTGTTTGTAAATTTTCATAACCTAATTTCTAATACTTTTTTTTGTGATTTTTTTTTTACTAACACATAGAAATGGCCAGGCCCTGGTAAAACGCAAGGGAGAAAACTGGCAAGGCTGAGTGAGTTAAGCAAATTAGAGGTGCTTAAGGCTAGACAGGGCAGCCATTATTTGACTAAAATCATGAATTTTTACGATTTTGGGATTTTGGCATATTTTGCTATCTATACCTTTCATTTATCAATTCCAAAGCTCAAATCATGTAAAAAAAAAAACTATTAAAAGTATCAGAAAAGGTTGTTACAAAAGTACTACCCAAGCACAGTGTTGACAGATTTTATTCTAAATTGCCAAATTTGATGATTTTGACAACCTAGCAACACCTACTTTCGCTTCCCGAAACCGTGCTTACCGCATATGGATCGAAAGAGCAGAGAATGAACTTTCTAACTGCACTGTGCTATCAGCTGTTGGAATGGAACTGTTGACGCGGGCTTTTCTAACCCGACACTAGCAGTTGAAAATTTCCTTGTAAGGCCTCGCGTACTATTTCATTCACGTTTACAGTCAGTGACACGAGCACCAACCAGAGTACAGCATTTCTCAACCTCGGCCGACTTCAGCAGCTCGCTGAGCCTTCGGCAATCCCAGGACACATTGCAGTTCGTAAACAATCATGGTTTCTTAAGCGTGCGAAGTTGACGACAGATTCAAGCGTGGGTGGAAAAAAGTTGATCAAGATTCAGTTAGACATCCATACGATCTCTCTAAAAAAAAGCATTCTAGACAACAAGATGCCACGACCTAAAGGAATGAAGCAAAGGCTTCAGACAAAGGCAGCTGCAGCCGCCAAGAAAGCTAAGAGAGAGGCAGAATGAAAACCTGCTGATCTGAAAGACAAAACGAGTGCTTCACGATGGAAGATTGGAGCTATGAGTGCAGAAAATGAAAGCTAGTGGGCAGTGGTAATGAAGGACAGGAACAAAATTGGATTTTATTCCACACGTTTGAACTGGCGCGGTTACTAAGCGATCTTGCCTGCCCTGAGTGCCAAGAGACAGGACTGTCAGTGAGTGTGTGTTTAGGCGAAAATGCTGGTTTTGCTTCCAAGCTCGCTCTCGTATGTGACGGCTGTGACGAGTATAGGAAGATGAGATATTCTTCGCCACGAATCGACTTCAGTGACAGCACAATAGCCCCTTTTGAAGTCAACAGAAAAATGACTATGTTTTTCTCATGAAGTTGGTGCAAGTCATGCTGTTCAGCAGAAATTCAGAACTGTCATGGGTATTCCAGGGATGCACTTGACGACTTTCCAGAGACATGACAGAAAAGTAACAGGCATGTTGATTTTTACTACAACTACTACTCAGATTTACCAGTCCTCATTCCTCCCCCCACACCTTTGTTCAATTCCCCCACACATCTAATATTCTTTGTCGCTTGTGCATGAGTGTGTGTGTGTGTGTATGTGTGTGTGTGTGTGTGTGTGTTGTCAGTACAACACAATGTTAATCTGACAGTAAATGGTTTTCAGTCAGTCACTGTGTGTGAGTGTGTGTGAGGCACACATATGAGAAAGGGATAGGGTACATGCATACATGTGTGTGTGTGTGTGTGTGTGTGTGTGTGTGTGTGTGTGTGTGTGTGTGTGTGTGTAAGAGTGCGTACATGTGTGTTGGGGTGAGCCCTGTCATTGTTTTAGTGATTTTTCCTTGTACAATGGAAGTAACTTTTTCATAGTTTGTTGTAAACATTGATTTGTGAACAGGAAACAGACATATGCTTTATGTCATGCCTCTTGCAGAATTTAACTAAAAGCATGGGAAGCAGTTTTTTGTATGTTTCCTGCTTCACAGATTGGTATGAACATGTTGCTTGCTTGATTATCCACATAAACATTCAGGTAAGGAAAAGAGAAAAATGGACAGCAGTGACAATATGAATTTATGCTTCTGTCAGGGTGTGTGTTTCAGCCGCTGAAACTGAAGCTGGAGCTGACCTACTGGAACGCAGTGCTGCCATCATCCGTGAGGCTTATGCTGACACTGATGCAGACCTGAGGGAAACAGTCAACAGAGGAGAAAACCCTGTCATCAGTGTTTCCTACGATGGAACATGGCAGAAGAGAGGCTTCACTTCAATGTTTGGAGTAGGTGTCTGTATAGATACTCTGACTGGCTTGGTTGTGGATTATCATGTGCTGTCTACATATTGTCATGCCCTGCAAGCTTACTGAAACCAAAAATCTCCCTGCTGCAGAACTCCATGCTTGGAAAGCAGAACATGCCCCTGACTGCTGTAAGAACCATGATCTGTCATCAAAAGCCATGGAGATGGAGGCTGCAAAAGTTTTGTGGGGGCCATTCAGTGGCCAAATTTGGCTTCCAGTATATGGAAATGCTGAGCGATGGAGACACTCCTCAGCCTACAGAGCAGTGTGTGATGCCAACCCATACCCGGATTACCCAAACAGCATTGAAAAACTGGACTATGTCAATCATGCACATAAAAGGATGGACACAGCTCTTCGGAAATTGTCCAAGGAACAGACACTGGGTGGTCGTGGAGTTGGACGCCTGACTGAAAATAAGTGTGATAGCCTTCAAAATTTCTACAGAGGGGCTATTACTGATAATATCCCAATTGTCGACAAGATGAGGAATTCCATCTGGTCTAGCCTGTGGCATTCAATGTCAATGGATGAGGAACCTCGTCATCACCAGTGCCCAAATGGACCTGAGAGCAGATGCTTCTACAACAAGGCCTTAGTATTAGGTCAAAACCACCCGAGTCACAGAGACTATCCTTCTTCTACCTATTTGGCAACAGAAGTGGCCCACAAGATGATCCCTGTTTACAGGAGGATGTCAGGAGGCTCTTCTCAAGAGACTGGTGCAAGGAGGCACTCAAAAACACACGAGTGCCTCAATGGTATGATCTGGGCATGCTGTCCGAAAACAGCATTCATGGGTCTGAAGAGAGTGCAGGGGAGTATGGCTCCAGCAGTTTGTTTTTTGCTTTCAGTAAGGGAGCCTGTTTAATTATTTCAGTAAAGAACAAGCTTTTTGTTGACATTTCCACCACCACTTTGGCTCTCCTTTCCCAGAAAGATGAACAGCGGATGAGTGCTGCTGATGCCGCCTCTTCTGTTGAAGCACGCCACTGACGCAAGGATTGTGCCACCTACACGGGGATCAATGCTGGAGTGGAGGAAGCAAGAGATGGCTATGTGTACCAAGTTGAGGGTCACTGAGTTGTGTACAGGTATGTATATATACACTGACTTTGCTGTGCACTGGATTCTTTGTGTTTTCAGTAGTTACCTAGTGATGACTGGTGTAAAGTGGGCTTGACTCCCAATACAATACAACAATTTTAATTTTATTTTTCTGACGGTTTTGACAAAAGTCAGAGGACAAACTAGATTACTTTCCATTGTGTGTGTGCTGCTGGTGAACTGTACTCCTGCAAGCATATGGATTACGTGCTGTCTGAGAAGTTTGTGAGTACATCCTTCGATGAGTAAAGAATTCAATTTTCTTTTCCAATTTTCCGTTTCAAGTTCTCTGAAACGTTTTGTCAATTTCGAATCCCTAAGGCTCTGTCAATAATTAAGATACAGACTTGTGCTTTGGCAGAGTGATTTTCTACACATTGTTTTTCATATCTGGGTTTGGGCTTGAATAAATACCCAGTAGTTTCTCTGTAATCAGTGATATAGACATGTAAAGCAGGTCTTAATTTACCTGATTTCGAAAAAAAAAAAAAAATCATAAACTACTACTTGCAAGTAACCTAACTTCAGGTCAAACAGCAGGTCAACAACCTAATTGATGAGGCAGTGAGCACCAGCAAGGGCAGCAATGCTATCATTAGTTACCTGCTCCATTTCTTTGAAAACTATGGCCTGGGAGAGAAAAAAGTGGCTCTGCACTGTGACAACTGCTCAGGTCAAAACAGAAACAAGTATTTCTTGTGATACATGGCCTGGCATGTTCAGAGAGGGTCCTTCACTCTGAAATAACCTTGAATTTTATGCCTCCTGGCCACACAAAATTTCCCCCTGACTGGCGCTTTGGCCTCTTGAAACAGTGTTTCACGAAACTGGATGATATCTCCTGTTTGGATGACCTTGCCTGGACAGTTCAGTTGAGTACACCAATCTCCAGGGTAAATATATCTCAGCTTGTTGGCTGGGAGGATGGAACTGTGACTGTGCCAACCTACAACTGGCAGGAGTACCCCATACCAGTCAACAGACAGCTGAAAAACATCAAGCCTGTAGGACGCTTCAGATTTACAGCAACACATCCAGGCAGTGTTCTACAAAACCAACATTTGCTGATGAGAAGAAACAGTTTCAGCTTGCAGCTCTGGCAGAGTATGCAGCACTTGCTCCCATGCCTGCTGTGATGCCACCTCTTCTGAGTGATGCTCGCAAGCAATATCTCTTTCAACACATTTCGGCAATATGTTCGAGAGGATGTCAGACATCTTGTGTGCCCAGACTCTGGTCAACATCATGACGGCAATATGTTTGTAGCAGTGTGCAGATGAGTTATCTTGACTGCTGCTTCCGTTTTCCTTTAAAATCACCTTTTTTGTGTACAAAACTGCTGGTTGCAGCTTGGAAAAAAAAGAAGGAAATCTTATATACAATTTGCTGTGAACATTTCAAAAAGAATTTGTGTTAGCGAGTGCCTGTCATTCAATTGTATATATTATACATATATATTGTCGGAATGAAAGCTCAACCGAGTCAGAAGAAAGCGTGGCTGACCCAGTTGGATGCGTGGCAAGCAGGAGGGGTCGAGGCGCAGGCAGGCAGACTGTGGGCTTGCATGCGGTTGGCAACGAGCCAATGCACACCGATACCGATAGCAGTGTGAGCAAGACGACTGAAAGTGTAACAGTCAGGGGTCAAACAACATGGAGGGCTCAGAGGCAACTGACTGCGAGCACATCTGGAGTACAAAGGCGGCAAGGTTGAAGGGGGCGTGGCAGAGTGACATGTGGCAGAGGTGTGCAACTACGGCAAACTAGGCCAGCCAGAGACAAGTTCAACTGGGAGTTGCATGACCAGTTTGACTCGTACGCCCCAGAATGGCTCCCCACGTTCCAGAGGCCAACAGGCAAGTGAATGACTGCTTCTATGAAAATTATTGCTTTCAAAACTGAGAATGAAAGATAGATTGCGTGCGTGTGTGTGCGTGTGTGTGTGTGTGTGTGTGTGTTTTTGTGCGCGCGCGCGCGTTCCCTTTTTTCTTTCTTTCATGTGTGTACCAGTGGGACATAAGTTGTGCGTGCGTGCGTGCGTATGTGTGCGCGTGCTATTCCCTTTTGTGTAAAAAGTGTGTGGTGTGTGTGTGCGTGTGTGAGCATGTTTGTGTGCGTGTGTGTGTGAGTGTTTGTGTTTGTGTGTGTGTGTGTGTGTGTGTGTGTGTGTGTGCTATTCCCATTTTGTGTAAGAAGTGTGGTGTGTGTGTGTGTGAGCGTGTTGTGTTGTTGTGTTGTGTTGTGTTGTGTGTGTTGTGTGTGTGTGTGTGTGTGTGTGTGTGTGTGTGTGTGTGTGTGTGTGTGTGTGTGTGTGTGTGTGTGTGTGTGTGTGTGTGATTGCTTTTCTGCATCACTTCATAGGTCATAGTAATTATTCCTCTAATTGTTGTTTCAGGAGTGCTGGTGAACACAGATGGCTTTCAACCTGTTGACTATTTCCAGCTCTTCTTCCCTGATGCTGTGTTCCAGCTGATGACAACACAGTCCAACATATATGCAGAGGTGATCCTGATCCTGAGTGGGATCACCAAGTTGGGCAACAGTGGAGGAGATGAAGGCCTGCACAGCCCTGCAGATTGCTATGGGGCTGTGCAGCAAGCCAGAGTTGGAGGATTACTTGTGAACCGACTGGCTGACCAAAATACAGTTTGGGTCCGTCATGTCAAGGAATAGTAACAAATTACTACTAAAACCGTTTTATTCACTTCAATGACAACCGTCAGCAGAAGCAGAGAGGTGAGGAGGGATATGATCCTCTCTTCAAGATCTGCCCACTTCTGCAAATCACCGACCCACTGTATGAGGCAGCTTACTGCCCTGAGCAAAACATGAGCATTTGATAAGAGCATGATCAAGTTCAAGGGGCATCTTTTTTTCAAACAGTTTCTGTCTGACAAGCCAATTCGCTTTGGCATCAAGCAGTTCTGTCTCTCAGAGGCTTCCAGTGGCTATGCCCTTGAGTTTTTTAAATTTTATACAGGGAGGGAGACATTCCCCTTCCACAACTTTAATGCTGGGGACTTTACTGTCACAGAACAGGTGGTTCTAATGCTCATGAACAGCCCGTCTGACACTAGCCATATTGTGTACACAGATTCTTTTTACACATCACCAAATGTTGTCAGACAGCTGAAGACCCTCAACATCGATCATTGTGGAACTATGAGGCCAGGCCGCAAGAACATGCCACCATACTTCAAAAGCCGTGACATGCCACTTCAGAAGGGGGATGACCCAGTGTTTATGAAGTCATGTACCACTGACATCATGGCCTGTGCATGGCGTGATGTGAAATTCGGCGTCTTCCTTTCCTCGGTGCACTCAGACAACACCGTTGATAGAGAGGATGAAGTCTGGGAAACACACTGGTGGATTCCGTTGGCTTGAAAAGCCGGTCATTGCAGAGGATTACAATCAGAACATGGGTGGTGTGGACCCTGACGGACCAGCTTTTGGGGACTTGCGCCTACCTGCATCAAGTTTCCAAATGATACCATGCTGTCTACCACTGCCTTCAAGAGGTTGCACGGACAAACGGCTACATTATTTACAAAAAGACAACTCCCACACCTCACCTTCCAGCCAGGGTTTCAGGGAGAAGGTCACTGGTGGGCTGCTGGAAAACTACAGGCCTGTAGTTCAGACCCAAGGCCAGAAGGAGACGCCCAGACCAGCATGCTTGACAGAGTGACATTTTTTTTTAAAAAAAAACCGAGGATGGCAGCCGCCCTGACTGCACAGTCTGTAGCCCCAGGACACAGAGAGGATGGAAGAGAGTGCATGCCAGGTTCAAATGCAGAAACTGTGAGCTGCCCATGTGCCCGACTTTCTGCTTTGAACTGTAACATACATGGCAAGATTTACGGAAGGCCGCTGGTCAGCTGACCCATGGACTGGACTAATGCCTTTGCCCAGTCAGCATCCCAGACAGCAAGGCTCCTAGGGCCCACCTAGGTTCTAGCCAGCTCCAGCTCGGTTGTCCTAGATATCCTAGGCTCATCCGCTTGTCGTGGAACCCAACCTAGGTTCTACTTGGCACTAGCATGTCACCCAAGCAGCGTTCCGCACCTAGGGTGCCTAGCTAGATTCTAGGTAGGTACTACCCGGTCACTCAAGCAAGTGCTGACCTAGGGAACCAAGCTAGATTCTAGCACAGCTCTAGCCTGCCACCCTAGCATGCGCACTCTACCTCCCATAATGCGCTGAGTCATCAGGCCAGTCAAACTGGCCTATATTTAGCGCAAATCTCAATTCCATTTTTTTCTTTATGTTTTTCTTTTGTTTTACATTCTACAATATTCTAGCCGCGTAATCACCAGAAATGATAGAAAACACGAGAATGTTGCACATATTTTGATTGTTTTATGTCTTTTTTTTTTTTTTTTCGTATTTACATGAGATTTTCCAATCCGGATTTTTGTGTGTGGGTCAATACTTTCCATGAACCGGATTCACGCTGTTTGTCGTTCTTTGTTCGCTGGTGCAAAGCAGCTGTCAATAGCACGTGTGTGTTACTTACAGTGGGCTTTGGACCTTTTCTCCATCTTTTAAAAGGTAGCTGTTGTACTTTTTTTTTTTTAAAACATGTCTTCGTACTGGTCTAAAAAACAGACGTATACGAAAATTTGTTTCTGAGACTTTGAAAGCCTGTGATCAGGCTGCTGTGATTTTCAGCGAAAACGAAGCCAAAGCGCAAAAATTGTCTTTTGTGTGTGATTCTGTTGAACTTGATTCAGATCGACAGCCGCCACTTCTCCATAGTCCTTTGTGTTCGACTCTGTTAGTGACAGTTGTGATGTTCAACTGAACACTCCTGTTAGACGTAATAATCATACTGATCACACAGACAGTAGAGTTTCTGATACAAATGATGGACTTGATGGGCTTGTTGGTGGTAATAAGTCTGATAGTGCCACAGAACTTTGCACCAATGAAGTTGAGAACTGGGAAAACGACATTTATACCGATACACTTTCAGGTTTTTGTGATTCTGATAACGATGATTTAGAAGGTGAAATGAATGAAGAAAAACACAGAGAATTTAGCATTTGAATTAGGTCTCTGGGCGGTTAGTTTAGGAGCCACAAATGCTACTTTGCATGCGCTGCTAGCATTACTGCTGCGTGTTTACCAGCCTTTTGCTCCCCAAAGATCCTAGAACATTGTTGAAAACCCCCTGGCCATACTCCTGTGAGACCTGTTGATGGGGTGCATATTTTCATTTTGGTATTCTAAAGGCAGTTTCACAGTCAAAACAGTTGTTAACATACTAATATCCAAGCTTGTCTGTTATTTCTTCCACGGATATTGTTACAAATTAATATTGATGGCCTTCCACTTTTCAAATCAGCTTTTACGCAGTTTTGGCCTATACTGGGTAGGATCTGTAAACCTGTTCAGGGAAAACCATTTTTGTGTGGTTCATTTTGTGGTGAGCAAAAAACCGTTCAACAGACAGCTCAAAATATCAAGCCTGTAGGACGCTTCAGATTTACAGCAACACATCCAGGCAGTATTCTACAAAACCAACATTTGCTGATGAGAAGAAACAGTTTCAGCTTGCAGCTCTGGCAGAGTATGCAGCACTTGCTCCCATGCCTGCTGTGATGCCACCTCTTCTGAGTGATGCTCGCAAGCAATATCTCTTTCAACACATTTCGGCAATATGTTCAAGAGGACGTCAGACATCTTGTGTACCCAGACTCTGGTCAACATCATGACAGCAATATGTTGTAGCAGTGTGCAGATGAGTTATCTTGACTGCTGCTGCTCCGTTTTCCTTTAAAATCACCTTTTTTGTGTACAAAACTGCTGGTTGCAGCTTGGAAAAAAAAAGAAGGAAATCTTATACAATTTGCTGTGAACATTTCAAAAAAGATTTGTGTTAGCGAGTGCCTGTCATTCAAATTGTATATATTATACATATATATTGTCGGAATGAAAGCTCAACCGAGTCGGAAGAAAGCGAGGCTGACCCAGTTGGATGCGTGGCAAGGAGGGGTCGAGGCGCAGGCAGGCAGACTGTGGGCTCGCGTGCGGTTGGCAACGAGCCAATGCACACCGATACCGATAGCAGTGTGAGCAAGACGACTGAAAGTGTAACAGTCAGGGGTCAAACAACATGGAGGGCTCAGAGGCAACTGTCTGCGAGCACATCTGGAGTACAAAGGCGGCAAGGTTGAAGGGGGGCGTGGCAGAGTGACATGTGGCAGAGGTGTGCAACTACGGCAAACTAGGCCAGCCAGAGACAAGTTCAACTGGGAGTTGCATGACCAGTTGACTCGTACGCCCCAGAATGGCTCCCCACGTTCCAGAGGCTAACAGGCAAGTGAATGACTGTTTCCATGAAAATTATTGCTTTCAAAACTGAGAATGAAAGATAGATTGTGTGTGTGTGTGTGTGTGTGTGTGTGTTTTTTGTGCGCGCACGCGCGCGTTCCCTTTTTTTTCTTTCTTTCATGCGTGTACCAGTGGGACATAAGTTGCGTGCGTGCATGCGTGTGTGTGTGTGTGCGCGCGCGCGCTATTCCCTTTTGTGTAAAGTGTGTGTGGTGTGTGTGTGCATGTGTGTGCGTGTGTGAGCATGTTTTGTGTGCGTGTGTGTGTGTGTGTGTGTGTGTGAGTGTTTGATGTTTTGTGTTTGTGTGTGTGTGTGTGTGCTATTCCCTTTTTGTGTAAGAAGTGTGGTGTGTGTGTGAGCGTGTTGTGTGTGTGTGTGTGTGTGTTGTGTTGTGTTGTGTTGTGTTGTGTTGTGTGTGTGTTGTGTTGTGTGTGTGTGTGTGTGTGTGTTTGTGTGTGTGTGTGTGTGTGTGTGTGTGTGTGTGTGTGTGTGTGTGTGATTGCTTTTCTGCATCACTTCATAGGTCATATCAGTAATTATTCCTCTGATTGTTGTTTCAGGAGTGCTGGTGAACACAGATGGCTTTCAACCTGTTGACTATTTCCAGCTCTTCTTCCCTGATGCTGTGTGTTCCAGCTGATGACAACACAGTCCAACATATATGCAGAGGAGCTCCTGAGTGGGATCACCAAGTTGGGCAACAGTGGAGGAGATGAAGGCCTACACAGCCCTGCAGATTGCTATGGGGCTGTGCAGCAAGCCAGAGTTGGAGGATTACTGGCGAACCTACTGGCTGACCAAAATACAGTTTTGGGTCTGTCATGTCAAGGAATAGAAACGAATTACTAAACCGTTTTATTCACTTCAATGACAACCGTCAGCAGAAGCAGAGAGGTGAGGAGGGATATGATCCTCTCTTCAAGATATCCCCACTTCTGCAAATCACCGACCCACTGTATGAGGCAGCTTACTGCCCTGAGCAAAACTTGAGCATTGATAAGAGCATGATCAAGTTCAAGGGGCATCTTTTCTTCAAACAGTTTCTGTCTGACAAGCCAATTCGCTTTGGCATCAAGCAGTTCTGTCTCTCAGAGGCTTCCAGTGGCTATGCCCTTTAGTTTTTTTTAATTTCATACAGGGAGGAAGACATTCCCCTTCCACAACTTTAATGCTGGGGACTTTACTGTCACAGAACAGGTGGTTCTAAAACTCATGGATAGCCTGTCTGACACTAGCCATATTGTGTACACGGATTCTTTTTACACATCACCAAATGTTGTCAGACAGCTGAAGACCCTCAACATCGGTCATTGTGGAACTGTGAGGCCAGGCTGCAAGAACATGCCATCATACTTCAAAAGCCGTGACATGCCACTTCAGAAGGTTTATGAAGTCATGTACCACTGACATCATGGCCTGTGCATGGCGTGACGTGAAATTCGTCGTCTTCCTTTCCTCGGTGCACTCTGACACCACCGTTGACAAGAGGATGAAGTCTGGTGGATTCCGTTGGCTTGAGAAGCCGGTCATTGCAGAGGATTACAATCAGAACATGGGTGGTGTGGACCTGACGGACCAGCTTTTGGGGACTTACGCCTACCTGCATCAAGTTTCCAAATGATACCATGCTGTCTACCACTGCCTTCAAGAGGTTGCTCTGACAAACAGCTACATTATTTACAAAAAGACAACTCCCACACCTCACCTTCCAGCCTAGGTTTTCAGGGAGAAGTCATTGATGGGCTGCTGGAAAACTACAGGCCTGTAGTTCAGACCCAAGGTCAGAGGGAGACGCCCAGACCAGCATGCTTGACAGAGCGACATTTAAAAAAAAAAAAAACTGAGGATGGCAGCCGCCCTGACAGCACAGTCTGTAGCTCCAGGACACAGAGAGGGTGGAAGAGAGTGCAGACCAGGTTCAAATGCAGAAACTGTGAGGTGCCCATGTGCCCGACTTTCTGCTTTGAACTGCATCATACACGGCAAGATTTCCGGAAGGCGGCCGGTCAGCTGACCCATGGACTGGACTAATGCCTTTGCCCAGTCAGCATCCCAGACAGCAAGGGTCCTAGGGCCCACCTAGGTTCTAGCCAGCTCCAGCTCGGTTGTCCTAGATATCCTAGGCTCATCCGCTTGTCGTGGAACCCAACCTAGGTTCTAGCTTGGCACTAGCATGTCACCCAAGCGGCGTGCTGCACCTAGGATGCCTAGCTAGATTCTAGGTAGGTACTACCCGGTCACTCAAGCAAGTGCTGACCTAGGGAACCAAGCTAGATTCTAGCACAGCTCTAGCCTGCCACCCTAGCGCGCGCTCTACCTCCCATAATGCGCCGGGTCATCAGGTCAACCAAACTGCCTATATTTAGCGCAAATCTCAATTCCATTTTTTTCTTTATGTTTTTCTTTTGTTTTACATTCTACAATATTCTAGCCGCATAATCACCAGAAATGATAGAAAACACGAGAGAATATTGCACATATATTTTGATTGTTTTATGTCTTTTTTTCTTTTTTTTTTTGTATTTACATGAGATTTTCCAATCCGGAATTTTGTGTGGTGGTCGACACTTTTCATTAACCAGATTCGTGCTGTTTGTCATTCTTTGTTCGCCGGTGCAAAGCAGCTGTCAATAGCACGTGTGTTATTTACAGTGGGCTTTTTGGAATTTTCTCCATCTTTTAAAAGGTAGCTGTTGTACTTTTCTTTTTTTTTTAAAAAAACATGTCTTCGTACTAGTCTAAAAACAGACGTATACGAAAATTTGTTTCCGAGACTTTGAAAGCCTGTGATCAGGTTGCTGTGATTTTCAGCGAAAACGAAGCCAAAGCGCAAAAATTGTCTTTTTGTGTGTGATTCTGTTGAACTTGATTCAGATCGACAGCCGCCACTTCTCCATAGTCTTTGTGTTCGGACTCTGTTAGTGACAGTCGTGATGTTCAACTGAACACTCCTGTTAGACGTAATAATCATACTGATCACACAGACAGTAGAGTTTCTGATACAAATGATGGACTTGATGGGCTTGTTGGTGGTAATAAGTCTGATAGCGCCACAGAACTTTGCACCAATGAAGTTGAGAACTGGGGAAAACGACATTTATACTGATACACTTTCAGGTTTTTGTGATTCCGATAACGATGATTTAGAAGGTGAAATGAATGAAGAGAAAAACACAGAGAATTTAGCATTTGAATTAGGTCTCTGGGCGGTTAGTTTAGGAGCCACAAATGCTACTTTGTATGCGCTGCTAGCATTACTGCCTGTTAACCACCTTTTGCTCCCCAAGATCCTAGAACATTGTTGAAAACCCCTGGCCATACTCCTGTGAGACCTTTTGATGGGGGTGCATATTTTCATTTTGGTATTCTAAAGGCAGTTTCACAGTCAAAACAGTTGTTAACATACTAAGCCTCTAATATCCAAACTAGTCTGTTGTTTCTTCCTCGGATATTGTTACAAATTAACATTGATGGCCTTCCACTTTTCAAATCAGCTTTTACGCAGTTTTGGCCTATACTGGGTAGGATCTGGAAACCTGTTCAGGGAAAACCATTTTTTTTGTGGTTCGTTTTGTGGCGAGCAAAACCCGTTGAATTTAGATCAATATTTTCAAGATTTTATTGATGAAGTCCAGATTTTCAATGGGGACCAGTCAATGTGTCTGTTGAAGGGCAGAACATCCCAGTTCAAATTGAGCAATCTTGTTTTATCTGTGACATTCCTGCAAAAGCATTTGTTAAAAATACCAAAGGGCATACTGGATATTTTGAATGTGATAAATGTATTCAGAGTGGATTATGGGCAGGTAAAACGACGTATCCTGATACAGATGCTGCTCTTAGGACAGATGAAATGTTTGCTGAGGAATGGGGACATGATCCACATCACAGGGGGCAGAGGCCTTCGCCACTGCTTTGTTTTTTGTCTTTGAAAATGGTCACTCAGTTGAGATGAAAGATAACATTCAAAACTTTTGCATTTTTTTAAAAACTTCAAATTACTAAAACAAATTGAAACTGTTCTTGACTAACCATTACCAAAATATTATATTATAAAAAATACAGTTTTTTTCTCCTCCATTAAAAAAAAAAATTTTGAAAAAAAAAAAAATAAAAATTCATCTATTAGTTCCGGAGATGTCTGCGATTCAAACATGCTGGTATGAAATTATTGTTTTTTAAAAAAAAAAAAAGGCTGGTGATGTGATTTGGAGTATGTAGTTTTGAGGCTGTATTTTTCATTCTTCTGATGGATATTACATACTTTATGGCCTTAATTTGTTAAGTGGAGTATTTTCCCTTCCTTTTTTTTTTTTTTTTTTTTTAAGAGTTTGTTGGCATGCTTACTTCTTTTTTTTCATGTTGAGATGAAAGATAACATTCAAATTTTATTTTGCATTTTTTTTTTTTTTACTTCAAATAATTTTTAAAAAATTGAAATTGTTCTTGACAAACCAATACTTTTATATCATGATATTACAAAAACACAGTTTTTTGTCCTCCAAAAAAAAAAAAAAAAAAAAAAAAAAAGAATGAAAATCCATCGATTAGTTACCCAGATATCTGTGTTTCAAACATGCTGGTATGAAATCATAGTTTTTCTCAAAACATGGCTGGTGATGGGGATTTATGCAAAACAGAACTTCTGGCAGTGAAAGGGTTAAACTTCCGTCAGGCGCCATTTAATGTCTGCCAGTACAAGTCAACAAGCTGGATTTCCAATTTTTCAAGATGGAGGACGAGGGAGTATGGTGGCTGCTGAACAAGCACAGTGACGAAGATTCTGCTTTTGAAGGTTTTTGATGTGACTGACTGGCATGAAGTGAAAGGATACGAGAGTGATTTGGACACCGAATTCAACAACATCGATGTTTTGCCAGTCAGTACCCCCGAACTGTCCAGTGACGAAGATGAAGCAACACCAACAAACTGTCATGATTTGGGGTGTGGTAAACGAACACACATCATCATCTATTCAGTGGAAAGTTTTCAAGGATTTGTTGGTGTTGCTCGCAATTTGCCTGTTGGTGCTGAGCCCATCGATTATTTTCGTCTGATGATTCTGGAGATTTTCTGTAATGACACTGTCAAGACTCAAACAAATCTCTACGCTGAGCAGAAGCAGGCCGACGCAAGATTCAAGATGGCATCCAGTGACAGACTCACAGTTGAAGAAAAAAAATTATTTCTTGCCATTGGGATCATGATGGGCATCCACAAACCCCCAAGACAGAGACTCTACTAGGCCAAGGATGATAGATTGAATGTCCCCAGTGTGTCAAAGCTGACGTCACAGAACCATTATGAGAAGATCTCACAGTATCTGCATCTCGGCAACAGCTGTCACTTCATACCAAGAGGCCAACCTGAGTATGACCCACTGTTCAAGATTTGCCCACTGTTGGTCATTACAACTGAAAATTTCAAGCGCTTTTTCAAGACCAACAGCAGACCTGCCAACCCCCTGAACTCTGAATGAATGGTTTCCAGGCCAAAATGAGTATTTTTACAGCAAAATGAGTACTTTTGCACATCATTTTTTTTTTCCCTAGGGCCATGTGTTTTGCTTGCTTATGTTGTGTGTGTGTGTGTGTGTGTGTGTGTGTGTGTGTGTGTGTGTGTGTGTGTGTGTGTGTGTGTGTGTGTGTGCATGTGCAATATAAATAGTGTGTGTGTGTGTACATGTTGCGTGTGTGTACATGTGCATGCGTGCGTGTGTGTGTGTGTGTGTGTGTGTGTGTGTGTGTGTGTGTGTGTGTGTGTGTTTGTGAGTGTGTGCGCACATGCATGCATGCACCCATCTGTGTATTTTGGTGGGGGTGGGGGCGGAGGGGGTACAGGGTGGGATGTGAGTGTAGGTGTGAGAGAGAGAGAGAGAGAGAGAGAGAGAGAGAGAGAGAGAGAGAGAGAGAGAGGAGGGAGGGTAAGGTAATGCTGCTTATAGCCCAGCCAACCGCAAAGGGCTATATCAGGGCTGTCACCATGTTAAAATCAACTCACATGTCACCATAAAAAAAAAAAAAGTTTAAATGAGAAATTACATCATCTCGTAAGATTTGGAATTTTACTGATCATGACAGACCATGAAAACAATGTCTTTGCTAAGTAGCAGCCAAGAAATTCATACTTGTCGAAATGCATGTAGACCTGTGCCCATCGAACTCACTACTGAACACACGTGTTACTATTTAGTAATAACAGAAAAGCAACTGTAAAAATGTTCGTAATGTTTGGAGTGATTAAACATGCACACTCACTTGATATTTATGAATTCTGGGCGCATGGGTACAGAAATCCTCATTTCATAAAAATGCAATCGAACAAGAAAAATGTCAAAATACTCTCCTGCTTCAAATGTAGTATTGATCATGAAACACAAAAAATGTTCAAAAAGGTTCACCAGCAAAAAAACAAAAACATGCAAGTCTTGTCCTACCACTCTTCCTACGTACACAGGAGAACACCCTTTCAAAATGGGCACTTCCATGGGGAATGTCGAGTACTAATCTCATCACAAGAGAAAGTTGCTGAAGATTCACATCATCTGTCTTGAGTTTGCCACATTAAAATCATACCTTTTTATCACATAACAAGAAGAGATAACTTATTTTTACTTATACCTTTTCATCACGTAAGAAGAGATAACTTATTTTTACTTATATCACTTCACAGATTGTCGCCTGATCCCCAACGGCCCCCACCCCCTCCCCCCCCTACTTCGGGCTCCATCTCCTTTAAGGGCCTAAAGGACTGGGACCGGGTAGCCCGGATGGGCATCCTACACACCACTGCTGGGCGCGCCTATCTTGGCATGCTCTTGCAGCGGGCGGAGGGTACTCTGGCCGGCGGATGACGGCGCTGTCCCAGTGCTACGGACTCGGGCTCCGAGACACACTAACAGACGGAATCTCCCTTGTTCAGCGACCCCTTTTTATGTGACACCTGGTTAACAGGATCTCCCATCACCTTTCGGCTGCGGCGGACAGCGCAGCCACGAGCCACTTTAGTTGCCTTTTGGTAGCGAGAGACGCCGTGCTAGCACGGTCGACTCTCTCCTCAGCGCTCAAGGCGTCCCTGCGGTGCGTTCCGGGGCCAGGACCAGTCGCTCTTTGGCGACTACTCCACCACTGCCATGTCCCAATCTGTCGAGGAACGCAAGCAGGCAGCGTCCTTTGCGCCTAGGCCTCAGCCACGCCCTTCTAGGCCCTCTGTGCGTTCCTACCCCCATTCCACCAGGCCCAGACCTGATCCCAGACAGGCCCCATCTCACACCGCGGAACCTGCCAAGCGCCCACAGAATTCGCCTACGCTAAAACCGAAACCTCACCAACAAAATTTTCAGTTCAGCCAACAGTCACGCCCACGCCGGTGACTAGGGGAGCCACCCGTGGAGGACGCGGATCAGGCCCAACCCTTCCATCAAGACCCCTGCCCCCTATCCCCTCCACAAACATCTTTATCGTTCTTCAACGTGAATTTCGCTGGGACGGTTTTGGCTTGACTGGGCCCTTTAAGGGGGGCCTTGCCCTTTGCTTTTCTGGATAGGTCAAAGGATAGACATTTATTAATGGCGGCGGCTTGCCTTGTACCTTTCAAACGCAGCAGTCATGCGTCCGGCGGTCGGGTAGAGGAAGGAAGATCTCGTGTCCCCTCCGCGGGAAGGTCGTCTCCGTCTACCTCAGCTGTCGTTCTTCCGTGGTAAGAACGGTTTGCTCAGGATTGGGAATCGACTCATGGGTCCTCCGGGAATGTGAGCGAACTCTGAACGTTAGAGTGGCTCGACCCGACGGAGTCCTTCACCATTTTGGGGCAATGGAGCCGAGAGCAAAACCGGAGCACACGATCGCAAAGGGGAGACATGACGGTCGATCGAGCAAGGGTTAAGTAAAGTTGATCGGCCGTGCAGAGGTATAAACATACAAGTTAAAGATACTACCACAGTGATATATTAAACACAGCACAATGATATATAAACACGCGCGGGGGGGTGGAGGGAAAATCGCGCGTGTGATGTGACTGGGGACCAAGAAATGGAGGGAAACTCGATCACAGGTCCACAGCACCGTCACCGAAAAGTGCTGAGTAACGCTGCGTGAACGAAGTACAAATGTGATTGCGAAGGGCGATCATGATCGCTACGCACACGTTGAAGAACGATAGATGATGCGATAAATGATGAGCAAATGAGAGTAAACGAAAAATGTAGTAGCCAAGCCACGTGTAGCAAGTGTGGACTTATTAAGATGAGGCGTCGAGAGAAAGCTCGACTGGCTCAAGAAAGATGGCGGCCGAGACTGGCCACGTGATCGTCGCACAAGTAGTTGCGTGATCGTAGCACAAGTATCGGCGTGATTGAAATTAAGAGCACGAGGGCCTTAAGGAGAGGCGTGCGAGTCTAGAAAGGCCGAAGAACCCGAGGGTGCCAAAGGAAAACGCCAAACCAAACAACCTGGCGATGGTAAAAATGCCGATAAACCACGAACCGGGTTACGCGGATAACCACGAACTGGGACAACGACGATCGCGAAAAATAAATCAAATGCTAGAAATGCTAACCCACCGATAACCTCACATGGCAAGCGTACTGAGGGTTTAGCGCAAGCCTCAAGTGAACGAGTCAAGAATGCGAACACAAGCAATCTTTACACAAAGGCAAAGTATAGGCGAGACAGAGCACAAGACTTATCTTGCTTGGGCGACAGGCTGAAGTAGAATGATGTACAGGAAACGAACATCGGCATCTTCCGTTGGCGGAAGCAGGGTGGGCGTCACGTGACTATCTTATGACTGCATTGGCCACAAAAATTCGGCCTGACAGAGCTGACTGACTGCCGTTGAATGCTAGGGTCTGACATGGTATAGTATACGACGTCAAACTTATTTTTACTTATATCACTTCAAAGTAGACACTTCAAACTGTTTCCATGCCGATTTCTAAGGAAAATATAAATAATTAAGTAACAAAGTTAATCATTCAGAATAAAAAAAAAGAATTGTCAAAATTCGCCCTGGAACCTGACCTTAAAGCCGTGTCGAAGAAGAAAGAGTGCTGTATCGATGCATGATGGCAGAATGCAAGGAAGTAGTGGAACAGCAGCAGATCACATCCCTGGGGCGCCACCAATCCTGTAGCAGGGATGTCACCATCCACTACTCCTTTTGATTTTGCCCAGCAAGTACATTTTCCAACAGTCCCTACCAGCCTGGACCCTTATACTTCTTAACCTCTAGGAAAGTGGGTACTTTTGGTGTTTGCTGTGAGGGTCTGCCTCATCAACCAAGGGCAGCAATGCTGTAATTTCATATCTCCATCATTTTTTTTTATCACCATGGTCTTGGAGAGAGAGATGTGCAGCTCCACTGTGACAACTGTTCTGGACTCTGGTATTTTGCATGGCGGGTGATGACTGGGGGGCATAGGTCCGCTACTTTGAACTTCATGCCTCCTGGTCATACTAAATTTGCACCTGACTGCAGCTTCGGCCTGCTGAAGAGAAAAGTCAGACAGAGTGAAGCGCACTGCCTTGATGACCTTTCTAAGGTAGTGCGTAACAGCACACCTGTTAAGAAGGTAAACATACCTCAGATTGTGGCACAAGAAAATAGAGAAGTTGTGCACGCTTACAACCGGCAAGACTTCTTCAGAAATTCTTTCCGCACCCTCCAAAGGATTAAAAAGACAGGACATTTTCAATTTGCGCATGACAGTCCAGGAGAGGAGTTTCACAGGGAAAACTTTTGCCAACCGAGAGACAGCATTTGTGATGGTTGACAATGCTGAAGAAGTGTTGCACGACCTGAACGACATGCCAGCTGTCATGATTCACCAGGTCTGACCCGTGAAAGACAGCTCTACCTGTACAAGCACATCCGGCCTTTTGTGTCTGATGATGCAAAGGACATACTTCCTTTGAGAGTGACAGACTGCTCTACCTGTACAAACACATCTGGCCTTTTGTGTCTGACGATGCAAAGGACATACTGATCCCAAATCCTGATGCATGAGCAAATGATTTCTATTGAGAACCTGTTAGCCTGGCAAAGGGTTCTGCTTGTGTACTTTTTTTCTGATGTGTGCAGTGCTGCCTACCGTCCCGGAGTATCCGTATTTGTCCCCCGAAATAATAAAATCATGCAGCCTGTCCCTGGAATCCACTTTTTTATTCTATGTCCCGCGAAAAAAAAAATCCGGGAGGAAAAAAAAAAAAAAAAACAAACCGAAGTCGAGTTCGTTAGCCGATCAACGACTGACCGACTTCGGTCGTGGCCATCCTGACCAAATCCGTCGGAAAGACACGAACATTGCCGAACTGACCAGAGCGCATGTGCATACACCGTCTCCCTAGTTTTGAAAGCGACCGACTTCGGTCGTGGCCATTCTGACCAAATCCGTCGGAGAGACCCGAACATTGCCGAACTGACCCGTGCGAATGCGCATACACCGTCTTCCCGAGTTTTGAAAGCGAGAAAAATGGATGCGAAACAGGGAAAGCGTAAAAATGCTGATGGCGATCTTGACAATGGGGCTTCTCTTAAGAAGAAGAAACGTCAGCAGACATTCCTGTTAAAATATACGGAAACCTGGCCGTTCATCAAGCGTGGCAAGATCGAGACTTACGCGTCTTGTGAAATTTGTGCGTGTGAGTTCTCCATCGGATCTGGAGGTAGGGACGAAATAACCCGTCATGTCGCCACTGAAAAGCACAAGAAGAACACAAAAATCCGTGAGAGCGAGAAATTTTGTAACATTAGGGGATTCTTTCAACGCGCTCAGACGTCAACTAGTCAGGAAACATTTGACGTCATAAGAGCTGAAACGATGATGGTTTGACCTTGCAACTGAACTGAATTTGCCGATGGCCGCGTTGGACAAGCTAAACAAAGGCATTAAATTGATGTTTCCTGACTCGGACATCGCAAAGAAGTTTCAGTGCGCTAGAAGCAAAGGCACGGCGATTTTGAAAGAAAATGCTGCCCAAGTTACCCTTACTCTCGGGGAAAGAATGAAAAGACAGCCTTTCACAATTTTCAACAGATGGAAGCAATGACAAAGGAGGACAGAAACTGTTTCCACTGATTGTGAGGACTGTTGATCCAGACACTATGGAGGTGCGATCAGATGCACTAGCTGTGCCAGTGATTGAAGGATCAGCAACAGGTTAGTAACTTTTCTTCAAATTTGTTTAGGTCTGAGTTTTTTTTTGTTTTTTTAAAGTGAGCAATACTTTAGTTACCACACACACACACACACACACACATACAATGATACATACATACATACATACATATATATATATATATATATATATATATATATATATATATATATATATATACATACATACACGTATACACACATATATAACACATTTAAGCTGTTTAGCTGCTGTCTCTTTATTTCATTATTCTTCACTTATAATTTCGTTTATTTTTACACTTCTTTTTGCACATGTTTGTACTTACAATAAATATGTATTATTTTTAATTTTTAAGTACATCTGCTGGAGTGTGCTGTTATATTAATGTTTTCTGAAAGAATAGCCAGTCTGTGGTTTTAATTTAGCCATTTTTGTATATACATCTAAATGGGGTGTGTGTACAATCTCTCTCTCTCTCTCTCTCTCTCTCTCTCTCTCTCTCTCTCTCTCTCCCCCTGTCTGTGATGTAGTGTTTTACCAAATATATATTAACCCTTTCACCGCCATGGGGCGCTTTTTGGCGACGACTACTCTCACGATCCTAGTTCATGAGATAAAAAGCCAGCAATAAACGTCATAGTTGGGGGATGGTCTGGCTCATGCTCACAGCCATTTGCTTTGTCAGAACACTATTCAGTTCAGTGTTTTTATTGACTTTATTCCGATTTTTTTTTTTCCATTCACTATGACGTCACCACCAAGCACTTTACGTACTTGACCTTGCCGTACATTTACCACAGATCAAGTGCTGGGAATATTGAATAGACAGTTGGTTGTTCCTAATACAGATGAAGAAGACCCAGACAGCCACGAGTAAAGAACGATAGTGATGGCTTGACCGAATTATTCCAACGTGAAGCGTTGGACCGTTGCCAACTTGTTATGACAGGCTGATAAGACGCCCACTTACTACCCTACCGCGTGTGCCCCAGTTTTTTTTTGCGTTGAGCCAGCCAACACTGACTGACTGTTCACTAACTCTATGTGAGGGAGCCAACTAAGACTTTAGGCAACGAACTTCACACACACGCTGTGGGCCCACTCTCGCTGGTCGAGGTTGAAGGGGGCGTGGCCAACTGACACGTGAGAGGCGAGTATCACAGACGTCTTTCGAGTGGGTGTACAGCTGATCAACTGAATGACAAGGGTTCAGAGACCAACAGGCACATGAATGACTTTGTGTCATAAAAAAAAAATATATATATATATTACTGTTGAGAGTGAAAGGACGTGTGTGTGTGTGTGTGTGTGTGTGTGTGTGTGTGTGTGTGTGTGTGTGTGTGTGTGTGTGTGTGTGTGTGTGTGTGTGTGTGTGTGTGTGTGTGTGTGTGTGTGTGTGTGTGTGTGTTCCCTTTTTTTTCTTTCTTACATGTGTACCAGTTAGGCATAATGTGTGTGTGTGTGTGTGTGTGTGTGTGTGTGTGTGTGTGTGTGTGTGTTCCCTGCTATTGGAGTAGTTGTTTGTGGCTGTTTCATGCACTTTTCTGTTGGAAATACCACTTTCTGGTCTTCAGTTGTGAGTGGAGTATTTTTCCTCCATTGTTGAGAGTTTGTTGGCATTCTTTCTGTATTTTTTTACGCTTAGAAGAAACATAACATTTTTTTTTTTATTTTGCATTTTTTTTTCACTTGAAATCACTAAAAAATTGAAATTGTTGTTGACTTACCATTACTAACATGTTACGATATAATAAAAGTACAGTGTATCTCCTCCATTTTACAAAAAAATAGCATGAGATTTGGTTGTTTAGTTCCAGAGATATCCGCGTTTCACATATGCTGGTATACAATAAGAGCTTTTTTGAAAAAAAAATTAGTGGTCATGATAGTGGTGGTACTATACCATACCATATATCATTATACAGCATATGTATTCCCAACTCTATTTTTTTCTGGCACAAATGTGCTGTATAAGATGTAATGAATTATGAACCTAATGATTAGTGGTCATGATAGTGGTGGTAGTTGAAGTAGCAGCTGTGGTAGTAGCAATATAGTAAGTTTTTTTTTATTTTGTGTTTCATCTGAAGACAAGTGCCACAAATTTTAAGTCATAACCTTCTGCATCTCTCTCTCTCTCTCTCTCTCCCCCCCCCCCCCCCCCCCTCTCTCTCTCTCTCTCTCTCATATTCTGGGATACTGAATTTGGTTTGGGTCTTGGCTGTTTCAGGTGTGAAGATTTTTGACCTCATCAGGAAGAGTTTGAGGTCCACAGCATCCATGGGAAAACTGTCTGGCCCTCGGATGTGACAATGCCAATGTCATGGTGGGGACAGACAAAGGGGTCTTTGGCTGCATGCTAAAGGAGCACAAGAACTTGTACATTTCAGGCTGTGTGTGCCACCTCATCCACATTTCTGCAGAGAAAGGTAATTTTTTTTTGTTTTTTTTTACCTCTCTCTCTCTCTCTCTCTCTCCTTTTCCTATGTCTTTCTGTTTTATTGAATGTGTGTGTGTGTGTATGTGCTCACTCTCACTCTCTCTCTGTTATTTGAAAGGTAACTATTTGTTTTAATATGACTCCCCCCCCTCCCCCCCATCTCTCCTTTTTTCTGTTTTACTGAGTGTGTATGTGTGTGTGTGTGTTCGCAGGTGCAAACTGTTTGCCTCTGGATGTGAGCCGACTTCTTCTTGATGTCTACTACTATCTGGACAAAAGTAGTAAGCGTCAGGCAGCATTCAAATGCATGCAAGTTCTACACAGTTTGAGGGAATCCAAGATTCTAAAACATGTCAGCACAAGGTGGCTCAGTATTGGAAAAGTGTCTTCCAAGACTCCTTGATAGCTGGGAGGCCTTGTATGATTTTTTCAAAGCTGAGGAGGAATCTGCCACCGAATCGGATTTGAAGAAGAAGTCTGGGGATCTGAGGAGAAAGTTCCAGTCTCCAACCAATAAACTCTACTGCATGTTTCTGGCTGATGTGACCAAAGTGTTTGATGAAGTTAACACAACCCTTCAGGCTGAGGAGCCAAAGATTCATATATTGAGAAAAACCCTGCACGCTTTCCTGAAATCGTTAATGCTTAGGTTTGTGAAACCATCAGCTATGAAATTCACAGCTGTGACAGAGGTTAACTTCAAGGCAAAATACAACATCTGCCAGAACAGTGATATCATCATCGGAGATGAGGCAAGTATGTTCATTGCTCATGCTGAAAAAAAACCACTTGAGGCAAGAAAAAATAGAGGAGTTTTACAACAGTGTCCAGGAATTCTATAAGACAAGCTGTTCCTATATAGTTAAGAAACCGCCACTGTCAGATGACTCCTCCAGCATGCAGAGGTAGTAGATCCCAGGAAGCAAGGGGACACCAGTTTTTTCTTCTGTGGCCTACTTTCTTAATCGATTCCCAAAGTTGAAACACCCTGATGCTACAGAAACTGAGATCCACCTGGAATTTAAAAGATACCAGTGCATTGCAGATACTAAGAGAGTGGATGAAACCTGGAGAGAAATCAGCAAGCTGAAGGAAGATGGAGAACTTTTGTTTAAATACCTCCCAACAGTGATGCTGACCATCCTCACAGTACCACATTCCTCAGCTCATTGCAAGCTTATCTTTTCAGTTGTGCGGAAAAAAACAGACTGATTTTAGAGGCAGTATGGGATGTGAGACACTGGAGGCCCTGGTGGTGGCCAAAAGCAGACCTGGATCAGCCCTGGACAGGAACTACAGCCCAAAAACAGCTGCAGGATTTGAAGAGTGCCTATTATCGTTCTCTTCAGCCTGCAGTGCAGGACCTCTGAATTGACCAAAAGACATGGTAGAAGTTGTACATAGTGTAAATAAAGGTAAGCTTTCACTTTAATGTTGATGTGGTTGTGATATGTGCTACCGCTGCATGTGTCCCTGGAAATCAGTCTGTGTCTCTGGTTTTGAAAAAGTTTGTCCCTGAAAGAGGCGGAAGGGGGTAGGCAGCCCTGTGTGTGCATTACTGATTATGTTGATCTTCATGTAAGGTCCCCATGCGTATGTGTTTCTGTAAACTACTTCACCACTGCATTCAACAATCAGCTTTGTCAACATCAAACCATGCATTATTACTGAGGTTATTGTGTGAAATTAGGGCTAGATTCTGATAAAGGACCAGACCATCATTTTGTGCAAGACTCTGTGATCATCTCTTGAACAGTTCTAGATCACCTAACTGGTTGTGAGAATAGGGCTGTAACACGGTTCCAGTTGTGGATTACAAAATGTTGGTGCACAGACCGATACACTGAAAAAGAAACTAAGTGATGTTTTCTTGCTGTTTCAGTTTTTTTGTGCATGCCATTGTGTGCAGAATTTTAACTTGCTGCTCAGATTTCATCATCAGAACTTTATGATTCATTGTTTTTGCTCCACCTTCCTTTTCTGCACCCCACCTTTCCTGCATGGAACCCCCCATCCGCCTCATGCCCACTCCCTCCTCTCCTATTGCCACATTTTTAAAAAAAACCTTATTTTACTTATTTCTATTTTTTGTTTCCATATGTTTTTTCTTCTTTTCATTTAATTTGTTGGCAAACTGGTCTGTTTCACAGCCAACTTCCATTTTAATCTTATTTCTGTCATTGTACCAAGTACATGTTTCGGTTTATAGGTTGTTCATTCGAATCTAAAGTAACAAAATTTGATTTTCTCAGAAGTTTTTGGTTGCATTTGATACTCATGGTATGACATCTTCCAACATGGTACAAGTTACTTGTATGCCAATCTTCATAAAGTTTGGTTGACACTTAAACACAGTTGCTAGGGTCTTTTGACATGAACCCTTCATTTCACTTTGAAGGGCAATGTCTCAAAAAGGCCACCATCCAATTTTAAATGATTATATCTTCCTACCAAACTGTCCCCTGTTCTTGAAATTAATATCAGAAAGCTCTTTTTCTCCAGTTTTTTTTATAATACTCAAAAAGTTTTAAAAATTGATGTCCTGTACCCTTTGTGGGAGTGGGTCATATATAACGAATACAGACCAGGTTGAGGAATAACTCGGTGAATTGTGTGAAGCCAACTCAGTAAAGAATTCATAGCCAGATCTGTGAAGCATTTTTAACCACATGTATGAAGAATTTTCATACCATCCAACACAAATTCAACGCTTCTATATGAAGATATGAAGCTTCTCAGATGGACTCTCTGGACGCTATAACTGAATCCCATCTGGTTTCAGAATAAAGAACTGTTAGCTGATGTTCTGAAGCCATGACGACAAATCCCACAAGAATGTGTATGAATTTGTGTATTTCTCACACCCCCTACCAATCCAATCTCAAGTGACAGCAAAATAAACCACCACATCAATCTCCGCATGAAATGTGCTCTGGTAAAGTTTGTAAAGAGGCAAACTTAATTTGTGCGCAACAGATTGCATAATCTGAATTTGTACCCCAGACTCTGGCACCGAGAAGATGGCAAAGAGAGCAAGAAAGAAAACAAGAAAAGAGTGCTGACCCATAGCTTCCCTGGAAGACGCCATTTTCAGTGCAGAGGAAGCAGAAGGGATGTCCCGCACTGCCACTAGCTGTCGCAGAAGATCTTTCACGAGGGGTCCTCCTTGCTCGTTGTTCTTCCTCCACTGAATTGCTGCACAAAACGTGAGTGGATGCACTGAAATTTTGTCTCCATCATGATCTGTTACCCCCCCCCCCCCCCCCCCCCCCCCCCCCCCCCCCCCCCCCCCCCCCCCCCCCCCCCCTCCTCAAAACCAAATAACCAATAACCAATTTCCACAGTGACTTCTGATGTGTTATTTCATACAATTTGAGCAATTCTTACTGGCAACCATACTGGACATGAAACACCTGATATGGAGGAATGAAGGTGAACGGTGTGTCTTTATTCTGTGGGACAGCATGTTTTGATTGTAATTTTCATTTTTGTTCAAACTTTGTCTATTAATCTTACAGAGTTGATTCCTCATGTATGAATAAAAAAAAAAAAAAAAATGAGCTAGATATAAAAAACCTCAGTTTTCTGCACATCAAGGGGATATGCAGCACTGTCACCTCATTCTGTCAAATTTATGTTTAAAATACTTCGTGAGTGATGGATTTACCACACAATGATACCCACATGCATATTTCTGCTTTTGCTTTACAATGATCCCCACATTCGTGTTTCTCTCTCTCCCTCTCTTTTTTTAAAAAAAAACTTTAATGTAGATATCACTGCAAACATTGACAGAATGAGGTGAAAGTGCTTCACAGCTACATTAAAAAATGAATACATTAACAGACTCTCTCTCTCTCTCACACACACACACACACAGAAATGAGAGTGTGGAAAAAAAAAAAAAAAAAAAAAAAGTCATTCTCTACTTTTGTATGTGGTTTACTACCCCCCCCCCCCCCCCCCCCCCAAGCTGAAGCCAGAACAAACTACTATCAACCAGTCTGCATCATTACCATGCTACCTTATCAACATACACACCACGCAACAAATCAGTTCACACACAATACGGAATAAAAAAAAATGCACTTAGGAGTGAAGTCAAGTATCCTTTATCTGACCATCAACTGGGAAGCAGACTGCTTCCATCCACAGACAATCTAACCCAAGACAGAACCACACTTTCACCATGTCTTTTAGGTCCACTCCCTTACCTTGCAGGTTTTCTTTCAGAACAGCAAAAGTGGTGCAGTGCTGTGAAATGTTAAGCACATGAAAGCCTCCAATTTACAACAACAGAGACACCTCACAAATCTGCTAGTACTCAGTAATATAAACAGAATATTTAAATGAGCTGGACCCTCAGAAGAATAATTATCACTGCGACCATATTTCGCTTGTTTTTGAATTACAGCGCCCAATGGTACTCAGCAGCAAACAAATCAATGGCAGCTCACTTCAGGTTAAAGCAGAAGGCTGAACTCTCACTCAAACTGAAGAGAAACAAACTATGAGACAGCAAATTTGATGCCTGTAAAATCCACAGGAGTAAACAGGTTACCTCCCTGTACCGTTTGTTTTATGCATATGTATCAGCTCTTGTGCTTTTAATGAAACGAGTGAAGATGGCATGAATGCAGGTTGGCACTACTGTTCAACAAGTAAAGTTAGAAGTGTTACGATCATACTTCCTGTTGAAACTTTACAGAAGAAATCTTTCCATCTTCTGACAAACCTGTCAATCACAATTCCACTTGCAGCCATCAAACATACCAGCAGCACAGACCACCAAAATCCTACTTACCTTTAAAAATGTCAAACGCTTGCAAATGCTGCTGACATTTGAGGCAGATGGCCATCATCTGGTAGCCAAGGTCACGACAGTTCATCAGCAGCAGCCTCCTCACCACCAATGGGCACTGCAAGATCACGTCCAGGAGGCTGAGGGTCATCTCTGCATGATGGTTGAAGTATACACGTTCAAGGACCAGGGCTGACAGGTGGGCCAGAGCCAGTTCATCTAGGTCTACACGACTACCTTGAGAGCGCTCTGGACAAACGTCATCACTCACCATTTCATGGGTTTTCACTGGGTTCCACAGTATGTCACACAATAATAAGAAGATAGTTAAATAACTTCAAAATATTTGACAAGAACCTATAATAGGACTGGTCATATTCAATCTGAGCATAACTTTAGTTGTTAGAATTCAATAAATCTGTCCTCTGGTGTCTCACAGAATTATATTCAAAATCTCTCCCTCTGTGTCTTCAGTGTTGATACATCTGTAATACCAACTATCATTCTCAACTCTCTACTCCCTGTTGGCTTGTTGTTGAAGACACAAACACGGCCATACATAAAAGAGGTCAGCCGCTGTTACAAACCGACAATAATTTTAGAGGAGAGAATACAAATGAATTTGCATAACACAAACCAAAAAAGCTTCCTTGGGCACGAGTTGTTCGGAGTAGACAAGATAGTTCTTGTTGTGTGTTTACCACTTAAAAGAAACATGAGAAGCGGTCGATTTGGACACAAGAAACCATGTTAACTGGAATTTTTTGCACTAACCCAATCTGTTGCCAACTTTGTGAAAAAGAAAAAATATCCAGTAGTTTTCACTGAGGTGAGAAAAGGCCATGGAATTGAACTGAATGCAAGTTTTTTCCACTAATATAGCTACCAAAGGTTCCATACAACATTGTAACATTGGTAACTTCAATTTAAAAATGAAAAATAAGTACAAACTCCCACCATCACAACTTCCCCAAAATTCTGTGCAGTGAGAGAGAGAGAATTTGTATAGTTCACTTTTGTTGTATGTTTTTTTCTGCACCCTGAGGTACTGCCTTGATGCCCATGCACTATACAACTGCTGTTCCCACTGTCTTTCAACATCATGGCCACAAAGTATCATACTGCATCATCAACACTATCTTTGATGGGGGCCTCTAAATTTGTATCCATTCAACCTTCCAACTGTTTGGAACACTGGTGCTGATCGCAAAAGTATCCCGATTTAAAGGGCATTCACACACCAACTTTTTAGGTTGGCGCCAGAGGGCGTCCAGTCTGAAAAATATCTGGATCAATGCATCGAGTGTTAGGACAACTTTACCACATTCCTGTAAAGTGGAAAAACAAAACAAAAATGGCCCTTACCATTGTAGTTTCTACAGAAAAACGACAAATGTACACATGTGCGGGTCAGGTGTACTGTGCGCAAGTAACCAAAGATCAGTGAATTCCCTTGACACTTCTCCCCCTACCCTTGAGTTTCGGTGGGCTTTTTCACGGTGGGCTGCTTGTTTTGTCCCCCCCCCCCCCCCCCCCCCCCCCCCTCCCCATTTATACATTTCACTGAAATCCACAGAAAAGTGGGAGCCCTGTAGGTATAACCTACTTGTAAAGAGATACTGATAATGGTGACTGAGTTTCCAGTGCATCCCACATGCAAGGAAGCAGGTGTACATAGGCCTCACCTCGCTGTACAATACCATACAACTGATGAAGGAATCTGTCCGTCATGGTCACCACCGCGCCTTCTGCAGCAACACCTGGGCATAATCCTTCAGTAGGCCTCGGTTAAAGCCTGAGCGTCGGCACAGGTCGAAATACAACTTGGCCAGACCACCCATGTCCTCACGCCGCCCACACTCCTGCAGGTACAGTTAGAAACATAGAGGGTTCATACAGATTTACTGACACACCCCCCCCCCCCCCAAAAAAAAAAAAAAAAAAAAAAAACCAAGGACTTTTCAAGCACTTTTTAAAAAAATTCAAGAACTTACGTCGACAATAATTTTAAGAAGAATTATCATGACATACCGACACAAATTGAATCGTTCACTGTCTCAGTCTAGGATGTTTTTGCTTAGGCAGCAAAGGACCTTGATTCTGTTTCCTCCTGGGACTGCCAGCAACCATTCTTTGTACTCTTCTTTTTCCAGCCAAACTGTGCTAAACAAACACCTATTGGCATGCTGGCTTCTCAATTTCAAGGCCACAGACTATTTATCACATGTGCGTAGGTGCCATGAAGGCTGGTAACTCTGGTGTTCTGACCTATAGCAGACCTCTTCTCAGCAAGCTCGTCGGCCAACTCCAACTTCTTCATTTCATACTTTTTTTTTTTTTTTCAAATAGACTCAAGATTTTACACACAGACATTATTCAAGATCACTGCAGTAACTAAATTTAAGCATTCAACTGCGCTCAATTTGAGATTAGCAACTGTCTTTTGGTCTTTCATGAAGAACATCAAAGACATTGAAACACCTCGCGTCTGTTTTGTAATTTGTATATTCTTTCATTGGTGTGCACAGTAATTCCTTTTTTTCGTCACAATGACTGCTAGTCAGGTAACAAACTGCTAGCATTATCATAAAATCATTATTCTCCTCTAACACTTTATCAGCTCTATTCAAAACTGACTCTCAAACCCACATGTTTAAACACAAATTTTGCTATTCTCGATTATCTACCTTCAGGATCTGTGGAGCGATTTCTCCTATAGGGAAGGGGGTGGGGGGTGGGGGTGTGTGTGTGTGTGTGTGACAGTGGGCAGAAGTTATGGCAATAGTTACGGTGGTAACAGAGGGAGAGAGGAAGAGTCAAGTGAGGTCAACTGGGTTCAGGGCCAATGCTGAAGCTTTTTCTTCTTCTGATTATGAAAACACATTTTCATGTCTCCTATGACATTACATGCGTATAATCACTCACTATCATGCTAGTAATCCAGGCTACAAATCAACAAATTTACCCCCCCCCCCCCCCCCCCCCTTAATTTTTTAGTGTCAGTGTGTCATTATATTCAACAAAAAATTGGGGGGGGGGGGGGGGGGGGGGGAGTTGCCCAATGACTATCCAATGTTAGATATATATTTTTCCTCTGCAGTTTAAAAACAGTTCAGCTGAACACAACAAAGAATGTAGTCAGCCAAATTCAACTGTTTTGGATTCAGATGTTGCTACCAATTAAGGAAATTTTTTTTCCCCAGCTGATTCGCTTTCATAATGCAACTAAAATTAATGGAATCAAAGTTCCATTTGTACTGATATTTGAGCTCTCAAAATTTGTGCACAAATAAAAATGCCCAAAGGTGGAATCACTGCCAAAGGCACCAATGCACATCAACTGGTCTGCAGGTCAACAACATGAATGTCAGTATTCTTTATCTCAATTATAATGGGGAAACCACTTTGGTTACAAGCGACAACAGCTGTACTAGTCTCATGCTTGACATGACTTCAAGTCTATGAATGCCACCTTTTCCGAGTATCTATTCCTGCTCTACACCTAGAAATGATATTAATGATACAAAGTGGGTTCAGTCTAATTTGGGGTTGCAAAAGCTCTACTTTGTAGATTAAATTGATCTCTGCAAACAAGCTATAAAAGTGAGCAATTTTGTTATTCTCAAACCAAAGAAAAAGCTAAAGTTCAAAACACTCTCTCTCTCTCATGAACATAGGCCCAAACATGTGGCAAGCTTAATGGTCTACACACACACTTGTTTTTCTTTTTAATACACATTCCACACCTGAATCTGGTTGGAAAAAAAGCAGTAATCTTGATCGCTGAAATTTGTGGGAACAGTCAGGATTGTGTCTACTTGCGAAGGCAGATTATCTTTCAATTCATCGTTTTCCTGCACATACACAAAAAAGTAAAGCAACTGCATCAGAATACACTGATTCCATCAAAACGCCATACAATAGCAAGATTAATTTGAAAACTATACTGTCTCAAATGACATAAACTCCAAGGATTCCTATGGTCTGCAGATACATCACTAAAGTATGCAATCAGACAAAAACAATTCCCACCAGGAACTAAATGGCTTTGATTTTAAGCCAGCAAACAGAGCAGAAAACACATTATAAATTGTTTTTTCTGTCTGATCTCAGTTCTGATGCTAACAAAAGTATTCGCAGTGCATGATGTAGGCAGGCTTTTTTTCATTAGTTTGTCGTACAAAACTTCCACAACATTCATACTTCACTCTGCCATTAAAAAATGTGAAGAGTTATATTTTGCTTTGAAGATAGGAGCTGTTAATGACACAAAAGCATGCCCAACTGACTGACCCTGAAATAAACATCAGAAAAAAAAAAAAAAACATACATGCTTGAAAACAAACATCTAAAGAAGTGATCAGTTCACTAAATCATCAAGACTTGACTTGTGATACCTCATAAAAGATACATCAATTCCTCTCAAAAGCGAATTACACACACACACACACCACCTGCTTATTAGCAATGAGTTTCTGCAAGCGTGAAAGGGATGCTGGCAGCAGGGCCACTGCCATTCGGCCGACCAGTTCCAGATCCAGCATCTGTAAGACCTTCTCCTTTTTGGTGGTCAGCACCCAGTGGTTCAACTTGTTGATGGCACTACGATCCTTGTGCTGCAGGAGCTTCTTGATGGCCTTCTCCAGCATGGGCACAGGCAACCAGAAGCCGGGGAAGGTGTCAAAGTAGTTCAACATCAACCAGAACATCATAGGATCTTCCTCTCGTCTTCACTGTAAAGTCTGCACACACACACACACACACCAGGGGATAAAAGAAAACGCTTGGGTCCACCGACCGACACCACAACCACAAATGACAATGCAGCTTGTTATTTCATTATCAAGAAAGAATTTCAGGTTCAGTTCTCTTGGAGGATTTAAGGACTGTGGCACATCTACTGATATATCTACACACTGTGGGAAAACATAATTTCACAAGTAAATATTCAATTGATTACAAACTCACTTTCAGCTGATTTTTCTTTGCACCGAACATAAATGGCCAGGTTCCAAGATAAACAGTATAAGAAACGAAAAGACTTCATGACACTCAACAGTCTTCATGCCTCTTGGATATAAGGAAAAAAGTCAAACTTACCTCATGAAACACATGAAAGCATATGATCTCATGAACGCACACACAAAAAAGGTGTGTGGAGTTGGAGGGGGAGGGGGGTTCCAATGTACCGATCACAGATCCATGCGAAAAGATGCCAGTTAATAAATACAGATAAAGAGAAATTGGTCAAGCAGTACAAATTAAATAACAAATATGTACGAGACTGAAAACAGAGAATACGCACTTTTTTAAAAACACTGATTTATTTGTAGCAATAAGGAATTTTTCTTTATATGTCAACTACCAATGGTAAATCACCATATCTGCACTTCACCGTTGGTTTTAAAGACAGACCGAACACTCCGAACAGTTAGCCTGTGGTCTGAACTTGGAACATGATTAAATGAGCTTGTTCAATAAACCCCTGGTAAGTGAACAGGTCTCATTTCTTTTACGTTAACTCTCTTGACAAGCGGGCGCCCGCTAGCACCCGACCAGAAATCACACAGCCAAATGGCTGAGCGCCTGCCAGCGCCTGGTAAAACACGTGGCAACAATGGGCGCCGCCATGTTTCTCGTAGAAAAGGAAGTCTCGCGAGAACGTGCCTTCCTTCTTCCTGTAGCCATTTACTTCCTTTTGCAAAAAAAAAAACGCGAGTCGATGCGTGCTGTGGTTCTCGAGTTACGAATTTTTAAAGTTTTGAGGTCGAAATGCTGTTTTTCACCATGGCTAACCTTGATTTCTGCCGTTCTATAATGAGATTTAGTGATGGAGATACTGTGTTTTGTAGGATTTACAGCATAAGACTTAGTGAAAGTGTTGGGTAATGAAGCTTAGAGTGACCTAGATTTCGACTGGGATGAGGTTCCAGGTATGATGAACAACAATTCGGAAGAAAGTTCTGAAGATCCCCCCCCCCCCCCCCCCCCCAAGTAAATGGCTCATGTGACATTCTTCAAACTTACGATATAGCAACATATATATTCGAAGGAATTTAAAAAATTATTTTCATGTCATTATTTTCTTTCCTCTCTTTTAAATTAATCTTTTAATTGGGTAACCATGTTCAAATTACGGAGTTACTTACCTTGCCGATGATTTTCGGCGTAACTAAGCTCAGATAAGTGCATACTGAAGAGGGTTAAAGTATAGAGCATATGCCATCCTTTTCACTTCCTAGCCACTATCATTTTTTTTTTTTTTTTTTTATTTTTAGATTTAAAGCTTGCAAGATTCAATGACAGATAGCATTATCTCATTCCTATCTTAACTATCTTGACAGCATTTTCCAATTCAAATAATAGCTATCTTGAGCCTTTTCACTGACAGTCACAGTCACAACACACACTGTCTTGATCTTCCACAAAGTCTATACTTTTTCTTTTTAATCTCTTGCTCATTCTAGGTATCTTGCCTTTCCTTTTTCAAGGATACAGACCTGTTTACCTCAATTTGAGTACCTGTAGTATCTCAGACAAAAACCTGTAATTTGAAAAAAAAAACCCCAAAAAACATACTCTTTATAATCGCAATGCTTTCGCAACTTTTGAAGATTTGGAAGAGCCGGCCATTGGTGCTTAAGACCGCTTCATCGCCATCTTTGACAAGCTAAAAGACACAAGGCACGCTGGGAAACATCTTCTTACTGTCTTTTGACTGAAACGGTAGCAGATGAAACTTCGCGTTTAAACAATTTTCTTTCTTTGATTTTTTCCCTGTAATTGTCAAATGCGAAATGGGCTGTATTGAAATGGTGTGTTCGCCAAATAGCCTAGCCTTTCTTTCTTTCTGTCAATGTGACTTCGTTTCATAGGCTTAAAGACATCAAAACCAAGTTGCAGATCTGTGGAAATAGCTAAGACCAGCAAAGTAACAAGTCCTGACAACTATGTCTATGGCAAAGTTAGTAACCTTGGACTGGGGGCAAAATCATGCCCGAAAGTACATCAGTCTTTCTTTAAATTTTCCATGGGCAGACAAGCACAGCAGCCTTGGCTTATATGACTTTGATTTTTTTTTTCCTGTCTGATCTCTCTAACCAGACATAACTCTTTCCCAACATTAGCACAATCAAGTCAGTAAACAAAACGATTTGATCCAAAAATTTTATATCAGTCACAATACACCTGGGCCAAAGTTCTGTCACATGTTCCATACCATTCATTCATGTTTATTTTTTAGACAGGTACATAGTACGTTTTTAGTCTTTCTGAAGACGGTGCTACAGAACCACCATTATCATAGCTTACAATACTTTGGAAGACAGAAGTAAAACCAACCTTAAGAGAGAGAAAGAACACAATCTGCTGCAGGTTGAATGCTGTGTCGGCGGAGGTACTGAAAGATGTTCTTCAGCTGCCTATCGTACCGTTTGCTCTCTGAACAGCCCAGTCGGATGTAGGCGTTGCACACCCTGAAAGCCACATGTTTCAGCAGATACATAGGTCAAATGTTCTATTCTCTATGACACAATACTTTAATCATCTTTTATTTATGAACACTGAGATCACCCTTTCTTAATTGTGCACATTATTAAGAGCTGCCTCCTTCTTGCAGGCAGGGTGAGGAAGAGGGATGGGGGGAGGTGAACTCACCTAGTTCTACCATCACAGAACAGAGGAACGCTTGATCTTCCAGTAACGATGAAACAATTTCAATTTCTCCAAATACAATACAAATTGCTCTCAATTCCAAATGATCATCATACTTTGGCACAAATTGCATCCTCTTCCAAACATCTTTTTTTGTGTTTGTTTGTTACTTTTTTTTTTTTTAAGTCAAGACCTTTGTCTCTAAATCTTTCTCTTTTTTTGGTCAGTTCATCATCTTTATCATATTTTCACTAAACATTTGTACAAAAAAAACAGACAAATGATATGTGTAAACAGACCTGTCTTCTTAACATATTACAAACACAGACACAGCAAATTGGCAAACCGATACAACCAAAATCACAGTAAGCATGAAAATCGCAGAACTTCAAGTAATAACAGGCCCAAGACAATTAAAAAATGTAAAAAGATACAAAGATTATCACATACAAGAAATCATTTTTTAGAGCTGAACTGTAATAAAAAACAAAAGTATAAACATGTCCACTCAAAGGAGCTTTCTTACTGCCAGACAAAATCAAACACAATGTGTACAGCTTTACAATAAATATTTGGTTGCTGAAAAACAGACATGAAAGAAAGAGATACACCCAGGCATGCCTACCCCAAAATTTGCTTTCAGGGACACTCTGTAAAATCGGGACAGAACAGTGTCAAGATAGACGAAACTCCTTTCTTTCCTCCTTTGTTGTAGACAAGGCCACTTTTCCGAGAATTCTTTTTTGAAGACACAATCTCGCTTCACAGTCGTTTTCTTCTTCTTTTCACTCCTTTCTGACCCATCCGAAGAGTCAGAATCCGAATCTGTGTCGACATCATGTCTCCTCTTCGACGCCATGCTCTGACGTGAAAGCGACAGGTTTTTTTTTTGCGCGCATGCGTATTACGTCTACTCACTCTAGCAGACAATATTCTTGGCTCAGTTCTGTGCAGCACAATAAGAACGGGCTTTTAACTCCCACTTTTTTTTTTTCCTGGGATGCCTGATTTTTTTCCCCCGGGACGCATGTTGCAAATCCAGGATTTCTGGGACAGTGGCTTCTAAAATCAACTTTCCAGGACAAATCCCGGATGGTCAGGGTCAGTAGGCATGCCTGTACACCCAAAGGCACCGATTGGATCCAGTGAAGTATTGTCCTCAACAGCCAAACCAAGCAGACAGGAGCAATACTGCACCATCCTTTGCAGTCTGTGCTCTGTCGGCTTAGGCTGCTGAGACTGCTTGAAAAAAACACCTGACGTTACATAACACAGCAATAATTCTGGACATACACTCAAATCATTCTAAGTGCCTATCAGAGTACTCTTACTCAGAATTAAAGAGGCCTTGGTTGCAGACAAAGGTGAAGATCCTCATAAGCTGTGGAACTGCCCCTTCCCGTATGAACAAATGCAGCAGCTGTAACACCAGTCCTCGATTGATCTTCATGAACTCATGCTGGTGAATTTTGCCCACAGTCTCTGTTGCTCTGCAAAACCAGTCATATACAACCAGTGCGATACACAACACCCAGGAACAAACTGAAATGGAAGCCCTATGGATCAAACAAGGTCAGTAGACTGGTCGCAAGAACTAGAGTTGAATTTTCTGTAATAATAAAGTCAGTCTACAAATGACATGGGTAAATGTCACCATTTTTCCCCCCACCACATACCAAGCAAAGTACAGAAATGCTGTTAAACATGAAATCTTCTGTGTTTCCATCAATCTGGTTAACCACAAAATATGTTGAATTTTTTTTTCATAATCACACACTCATAAGCATTTTGTAATTTCATAACTATTAATAGCAAAATATTAGCAACTATACATCGTTACCCTTCACTAATAGTAAAACAAGTTTCTGGGTTTTCAAAGTTTCTTTATTACAAAATTATGAATGCATTTATGAGCATGATAATCTTTAATCCTCAGCATAGCTATTTATGAAAAAAAAAAACGATCAGCCAAATTCTTGAAGGGCTGGAGAGAGAGATGTATACATATATCACTGATAATTCTTATGCACAAATATGCACAAAGTCCTGTGTGTCAATAAAACGTACCAAAATTTACTGTCATGCAATGATTTTCTCCTGTGTGCATTACAACTTCAAACACGTTAAAGCATTTTCAACCGATACGCAAAGGTCAAAGTCATTACAAAAAATAAACTTCCCCCGACGTTTTAGAACATTTTAAATTGATTAACAATTTCCACTTGAAAACTCATCTCGACTGAAAACCAACAAGAGTCGTCAAATAGACTACCTAGTCTATGATTGGACCACACAATCACATGATTCAGCCAAGCACGAGTAGCGTGGGCAAAAAAAAAAAATCACATGAAATTCAGCTTTTCAGAATCAAAACACCGTTCACCTGTGGCTTGCAGGTGATAATCCAGCAAGGGAACTAAAGTCGAGTTTATGCCACATGACCGGTTCAGTTAGAGTGTGCACGTGTGCATGCGTGCGCATGCGAGTGTGTTCATGTGTGTGTGTGCAAGTGTTTGTGTGCGGTGTGTGTGCTTCTATAACATTTTCCATTTTCTTCCCTTTTTTAAAAAATAGAAATAAGATTCATGCCTCCCCCACATATGCAGCATTTGAGCTGGATTTTACTTTATGTTGGGGGATTGAACGACTTCCTTTTTTCTTAGATGGTACAGAGAAGATATGCTAATTTTGGAATGCAGTTGTCAGCAACAGAGATAAATTAATGGAACATTCACATGATGTAAACAATGAAACTGCCAAATGAATATGTACTTACAAGTATTTATCAATTTCAGAACAGTTGTGCCAGTTGTAATATGAGACATCCAGACTGTGAGGCCTCGATTCATGGTTCAAATCCACTCAAACCACTTTTAATCAATACTGTATTTGCAACAGTGAACTATGTTGCCTCTTGAAAAGACAGAGTCAATTTCAGGAGGTAAAGGCAACAGACACAAAGATGGAAACAAATCTTTACTGTTTACACATTACGGAAGGAGAGTCAATTCTGAGTGTCCCTACAAGACGGATTCACTATAACTGCATCGGTTTACACACCATAGGTTTGACGTTACAAGGAAGCACCCAAATGTTAATCAGTCAAAAAGAAAACTCTCCTCATCAAAGAAAAAGTGGTTAATCACTGATGTAACTGACATAGTAAATATTTTGTTTTTAAATTTTAAAATGC
>JADBJO010012398.1:0-10000 GCA_016801955.1 Conus betulinus
ATTCGATTCGATCCACCATGACAGAAATAAACTTGTACATGTTCGTCTGACATGGAAACCATGACAAACTTGTCCTTTTCCCCCCAACACAGTTTCTGACATATTTGATGTCACTGGTAAGGCACTGGTCACGATGATTCCGTCTGCAGCGTGAGTCTTGAGCCCAGGTGTCATCCCAGGTAGAAGAGGATCAGGCCGTGTAGCGTCTCCAGCGTCCGTGCAGCACGTGCCTGGATGTCAGCGTGTTGTGTTCTTCTGCTGACACGTTTTCCTCGGCGGAGACTGGCCAGTTTGGTCCGCTCCTCTGTCAACATGTGTCTGTCATCCTGCTTCACAAACCAGAACGAACAATCACTGTCATCTGGCGTACACGGAACCTCCAACACCAGATCGTCCGATTCACAGAGTAATATGTCTGATCCACTGGAACGATCAAGAGCGATTTTTCTGAATACTTGTTTCTGCTCTTGTCTCTCAAGTGTCTCTGGACAGACTTTTCGGTCAGAGTGGCAACATAACTTTTAACAATACTTGTACTGAAACCTGCCACGAGTTTTTTCATAGACCGGCTCGATGTCCGTGTCAGCTGGTGGAGAGAGGACAGAGCTATCGATGTAGCCACATGTTTCAGCACAATCGTTGAGGCGCAAAGTATCATTCTCCGAACTTACTGGATCATCCAAGCTAACCGCATGACTCGAGTGTGTAGCCACTGGTGTTTATGTTTCTGGTCATATTCACACAGGTTTTCAAGTCTGGCATCGGTCGGAGATGGAGTGTTCAAAACAGTTACAGAAGCTTCATCATGTTGTCCACTAGCCTGCTTCTCATACTGCTATCGGGCTCTCTGCTGGTCACGTCGGATCTGGCTGGGGGAGGTTTCTTCCTGTAATACTGAACCTGTGTGTTGCGGTTCAGGACAGGATCCGCCATGTTTGTTGACATTTGGAAAGAAGCCGGTTTGAGGCGCTAAAACAACCACCGTGTTTTCACCTTCTCCTGCAACTTTCCAGCTTGTGACGTTATTGTCCGTTAGCAGGGCGGTCAGGGTTGTCTCCACAGCTACTGGTAGTCCAGAAACTGGAATGTTTGCGAGGAAATTTGCCAAATATATCGCAGACCAATCAGTGTGCGCCCTGTTGCTTCTGCTCACGTCACGTGACACCCCCCCCCCCCCCCCCCCCCCCCCCCGAGAGAGAGAGAGAGAGAGAGAGAGAGAGAGAGAGAGAGAGAACGCTGTGGCCACAGAGAGAGAGAGAGAGTGAGAGAGAGAGATCTGTGGCACACAGAGAGAGAGAGATGGAGAGAGAGAGAGAGAGAGAGGAGAGAGAGAGGAGAGAGAGAGAGAGAGAGAGAGAGAGAGGGGAGAGAGACCTGTGGCCACAGAGAGAGAGAGAGGAGAGAGTGGGAGGAGAGAGAGAGAGAGAGAGAGAGAGAGAGAGAGAGAGGGGGGGGGGTGTGTTTCAGCATAGCATTGTCTATGTATAAAAAAATGGTTACTAATTGACAATGCTAAAAGAAATATACATTAACCTGTATGCATCATATTATTCTAATATTACTACCCAAAAGAGATGTATACATGCATTGATGAAAAAGAAAAAAATGTATATATATATATATATATATATATATATATATATATATATATATATATATATACATATATATATATATATATATATATATATATATATTGCAAGATAAATCAGCATGTTTACATAAATAATAAAGGGAAAACAGAAGGATAGACAGACAGATAGACAGACAGACGAACAGACAAGCAAAGAAACAGGGTAACAGAATGGGTTGGGTCACAGCAAGTGAAGATAATACATGCTATTATCATAAGTTACATTATTTTTTGAGTGCCAGTAACAGAAATATTTCAGCAGCAGACAAGGGCCACACAGAATATCCTCAGCAAAGCATCGAAACAAAACAAAAACAAAAAAAAAAGGAAAAGATGATATGATTAGTCTAGTAATTGTTGTTACATTATGCATCATACGCATTTATATACATGTATTAATACAGAAAAGACATGTTCCTGAGACGGTAGCTAAAGCAGCTAGTTATGGGAAACCGAAGCTTCATGAGCAAGCCATCTGGCATGAAAACCCACGTGGTTCATGGTTAAGTATGAGTTATATTTTTCAAACCTATATCTATATGTGAATTTTTTCAAGAAAACTGCTACATGTGGAAGACTGCCTTCTAACTTACACTTATATAGGTAATGTTTTTGCCATAAGAACAATGAAGTAAAAAAATGTAATGAACTGTGGTTGTTATGTCGAAACCTAAAAGTATGAGAGACTCTGTTAGTCGTATATTCTGTGCATGAGTGCATTACTCATTTACTAAATCAATTAACCTGATCCAAAAACATTTGACATGAGTACATTTCCAAAAACATATGGCCAATAGCATCTTTAAATAATCTGCAAAAACTGCATTTATTATTATCAGTAACTCCAATTTCTTTCATAATAACATTTGTACCTAAACACCTGTGAATTATTCTTACTGAAACCGCTTAAGTTTTACGTCTGCAATCTTATGTGCATAAAAAAGCTTGAATCCCAGTCATGAACTTTTGAAAGTTTGATGTTCCATTTGTCACAGCGCAGAGCTCTCAACTGATTATCAATCAGTATATTTAATAAGTCTTTGAACCTTTATAAGTGGCAAACACTATCTTATAACAGAATGGAGGAGTAATACATTTGTTGTGGTCGATGGTAATGTCAACGTTTTTTTTTTATGAATTCAATGGTTGCTAACTTATACCCTGTATAAGTTAGAAAATCAATGTTGACATCATATTTTTCCTTAAATTGTCCGTGGGAAAGGAACTGACCATATCATAAAAAAAAATGTGCGAGATAATAGACATTTTTCTTTTGAAGCATTTTAGAGACGATGTGTCCTTTCTCAACTTGAATATGTTTGTTGAAGCAAAGTAGTTCAACAAGTAGTTCAGCGGATTTTTTTGGGCAGACATCTGTAATAAAAAAAAGTTTGTAAGCTTCAAGGACATCTGCCCAGAACGGATTATATTTAGTAAATTTTGAGACAATCTCTGGACCATGTTTACTCATATGAGGCCAATGAGGAAAATTACTGAGAAGAATATGTTTCCATTTGTGGTTTGATATCTCAGTCCTACGGATCCAGGATAGTTTTTTATAGATGTGACTAGGTTTTTACATCAGAAAGACCAATACCTCCCCCCCATTCCGTATGCTTTTTATGCACTGTTTTTCGACCGATTTGTTTTTCTTTTTTTTCCCACACAAAAACTTGTAACATACTTTATGGCATGTTTGAAAGAAAACATCTGGTGGGTTTGGTAGAAAGAGACAAGGATGAGTCAGCTTTGAAAGGATGATGGATTTCAAAATTAATACTCTACCTGGGGGCATAATCTGGCGTTTTACCCATATTTTGAACAAATGATTTACATCAGCTAGTTTTTCTGCGTAGTTTATTTCTATGCAATCTTTCAAGTCGTTTGTGAACCATATACCAAGTATTCGAAATGTGTGGATTCCATAAATTTCTAAGTGGTCCATGTAGTGGTTTTGACTATTTTTCACACTTCCAAGCCAAAGTGCACTCGTTTTACTCAAATTCATATGAAGACCTGAGACAGTCAAAATCTTAAAAGAGCTTCAATACAAGTTTCAAAGGATTTCTTATCCCCTGCGAGTAAGAACTCGGTGTCATCAGCATACTGAGATATCTTAAATTCAGTTTCATTTATTCTGATTCCCTGAATGTCTCGATTTTCATTATCATAATGGCTCATATTTCGACACAAATTACGAAAGATATGGTGAAATTGGTCTCCTTGTCGACATCTTTTTTTTTTTTTTTTAAATATCGAAACAATGTGACACCTGTCTGTCCACAATAACACAAGACTTCATATTTTTTGTAGAATGTGCTAATCCACCTACAAATATCTCTTTAGAACCAAATGCCTTTAGGACCTTTGACATAAATTCCCAATTAATCGAACCAAAGGCTTTTTCAAAGTCTATGTTTAACAACAAACCAGGCAGATCATTTTCATCTAAATAGGATATAGTGTCAAATATCAATCTTATATTGTCGCCGATGTATCTGTTTTCTAATAAATCCGGTCTGATCTTCATGTATGATTGTAGGCAACACAGATTTTATTTCTGTTGGCAATGCAAGAGGATCCTGTCTTATAAACGACATTTAACACAGATGTTTATGTACTGCCTGGATTTATCACCTTTTAGTATACATGTAAATGATTCCCTCTCTTTGAACACATTACAGTTCTCCTTTATTGAAACTTGCATTTAATGCTCTAACGACAAATACATTAATCTGTTTCCAAAAGACTTTAAAGAATTCATTACTAAAGCCATCGGAAACGGGGCTTTTATTATTTTTCATTGTCTTTAAGACATATGTCGCTTCCTACAATGTAATAAGACATTCTAAGTCCGCTGCTTCTGTTTCATTTAAATTGGAAGTCTTGCACCAAATCTTTTATATCACAATTTTCTACAGCATTTTCTGTGTATAATGTTTTATAGAAACTATATACTTCTTTCAGCATGTCTTTTTGATTTGTTAAAACATTATCTTGTTTATCAATTCGGTGGCCATGTTTTTACTGACGTGGTGCCGTTTTTCAAGATTACAAAAATAACCACTAACTTTCTCCCCAGCTGCTATCCATCTAGCGCGTGATCTTGACAAAACTCCTTCTATTAGTTTTTTTCCTCTGATATCCGACAGTCGTTCTTTTTTTTCTCGTTAATGATTTCAATATCATCTTCAGTTTTCTTCTTTTTTTCTAACTAATAATGTCTTGTTCTTTTTTTTCTCTTCATTACTCTTTCTTTTATTTGCAGTGGCATAAGCAATTGTTTTCGAACGTATTTCATTAACGAGAAATAGATCATCAGAAATTGAGAATTGTAATTTTTCGTCTGTTTCATTAATATTTTCTGTATTTATAGAGCATTCTTCGTTAACGTTTTCAATCACAGTATTAATTTCATCTAAGCATGATGATCTTTCAACAGAGACGAATTAAGCTTCCAAAAAGTATTACGCTTTATGTCTTCATTAAATTTTAGCTTTAATAAAACATTAGAGTGATCTGTTCTGTACCCGGATTCAATATCTACCACATCAGTTTGAGAAATAACTGTGTGTGATATCAAAAAGAAATGTAGTCTGGCCTGTTGAAATGGATTAGTTCTCCTCCACGTAAAACGGCGACACTCTGGACTTTTTGCGTGAGGATTATTTATATGTTTGTAATTATGACAATCTCTAGCAGGGTCAAGGACCATATTCAAATCTCTACCTATTATAACATTTTTATACCAAGCCCAACAATTTTTTGTTTGAGACAATTGTAACATTCTGTGTCATCCCTAATTGGCCCATACATATTAACTAAAAGGTAATCATTCCTATGTATCTCAGCATGTATCATGAGAAAGTTTCCAGACTCATCCTTAACAATTTGTTTCTGAAAAAAAGAGATGGAACAGCATATCCAGTCTGAGTGGGGCTATAAGGCGTATTTCTCAAGTTACTCTTCCAACGCAAGAGGAGTCGCAATTCTGTTTAATAACAAAAGTTTGAATTAAAGTCTTGCAAGAAGTACACTGAATATTTTCACACTTTAGATCATGGAAGATATCACGTCTCTTATTCAAACTATTAAGGACCTGACAGTTAATTGAGAGAATTGACACACTACTGTCCATTTCTATTTACGAGATGGCTTTGAAGAAGACAATAACATGAGTAAATACATCGAACCCAAAAGAGGTCGCCAAGATCATATACAACTGAAAGCATGAAATTGAAAAAGAACGTGATAAACAATGAAACTTTATTCCATAAAGTATGCATATTACCATTATATCAAAGTGTATACATGTCCGGGGAGTACAGAGTACAGAGCATAGGCGGACACACACACACACACACACACACACACACACACACACACACACACACACATGCAGCTAGTGAAGGGTTTTCATATTTATAATATATTTTCTAAATTTTATGTTCCAATTTTCTTCATCTTCACCCCCCCCCCCCCCCCCCCTCTTCTTCGTTCAAATTTGAAGAATTGTTAGCCTGCAAAAAATGTTGTCGGACAAAGTGGTTTGGACATTTAGGGGCTGAGAGAATGTAATGTAATGTGATGTAATGTAATGTAATGTAATGTAAAAGGATATTTATAGAGCTCTATACCTAGCGAGAGCCTAAAGCACATATTACAGAAACATGATAAAATACTAATTCTAACTCAAAGCACACACACACACACACACACACACACACACACACACACACACACACACACACACACACACACACACACACACACACACACACACACACACACACACACATATACATACATACATACATACATACATACATACATACACAGACAGACAGACACACACACACACACACACACACACACACACACACACACACACACACACGAAAAAACAAAACATACGCACACGCAGACAGACACACGAGCGCGTCAAAACAATTAGACTCGCGCACAGAGAGAAGTGGATATCGTTAAACAGTCCGGGAGAAAAGATGTCTTTAGGGAGGTTTTAAAAGTATTTAAAGAGTCCGTGTTACGCAGAGAAGAAGGCAGACTATTCCACAGAGCAGGTGTCATGTGAGAGAAAGATCGTTGGCCTGAAGTTTTTAGGCGAGCAGACGGAAGCCGAAGCAGACGAGAATCGGTTGATGATCGTAAGTTGCGAGACGGAACACAGAGATGAAGGAGATCAGAGAGGTAGGAGTGAGCCAGATTGTTCAGTGATTTGAAAACCAAGAGGAGAACTATAAAGGATGCAGATATTGTGATTTGTTTTCCAGCAGTTATAGAATGACTTATAGTAATGAGTCACATTGATAGTTACGCCAATAAAATTACACTTAAAAAACCTCATCAACATACAAACAGTGTCATATGCCATGAAAAGGAACAAGGGTACCAGCAATTGCCTACTAGTTACAAGGAACTTGATCAAACCATTAAACAGAGGAGACAAGTGATTCATATGTCCGCAATTAAGTATGAACATGTGTAAAAGATCGTAAAAAGTAAATACAAATGTTAAACAACAACAACAACAACAATAATAGCAACAACAACAACAATACCCAGGCCCAAGATTTCGGTGTGGCCACATTCCCGGATACAACACCGGCACGTGTCCGGGAGACAGACACAAAGAAATCTTCCTGGCAAAGTATTTTTTTTGTCGTTGCATTGATTCACTGGTAAACAACGACACCAACTCCCTTGACATGGAAAAGTTGAAATCAATACTGAAGAAAATGATGTCTTCTTCTGCTTTAATTCGCATCTTGCTGCTCCTCTCTCTCTCTCTCTCTCTCTCTCTCTCTCTCTCTCTCTCTCTCTCTCTCTCTCTCAAGACTCAGGTTATTTGATTATGTTGAATCTCTCTCTAACACCCTCGTGCCTGCGTGACACACACACACACACACACACACACACACACACACACACACACACACACACACACACACACAGAGAGAGAGAGAGAGAGAGAGAGAGAGAGAGAGAGAGAGAGAGCTGCTGGGACTTCAGTACCATGACCTAAATGCTGGTGAAACTCTGCCTTTTAAATGACTTCAATATCAGTGGCGAAGTCACTCGAGTGAATGTTGAGGATGGAGCGAAGGCAGCGCCGATGGAAGCGCTAGAGGAGTCTCAGACGATGACAGTAGGTGACCCACGACTCAGAGCCATACAACGGTGGCTGGGGGCGGGGGTTGGATGGTGGTGGTGGTGGTGGTAATAACAATGCCTTTGCACACTCTGTTCTTGTGCCTTTCTTCAGGCAATTGTTGCTCCATAATCTTTTGAACAACCTACTAGAAAGCGCTGTTAGACTTTGTCAGCCTGTTGTCAATTTCCCTGTTGATCTTGGCATCTAGTATCATGCACCCCGGATGGGTGAACTGAAGAACTGCTTTCAGTTCAGTCTCTCTAATGTTCATGTGGTGAAGGTGATATCTCTTCCCGAGGTGCATGTAGGTGGAGGACCTCCGTCCTCTTCAGGCTGACTGTTGCCCAGAATACCTGGACAGCCTCTGCAGAGCAGGATGTGATATGCTGCAAGGCTCTCTCTGACTTTATCCTAAATGTAGACGTCAGGGAGAGGTCCAAACAGCTCCCCGTGTCAACCATCATCTGCAGATGGCGTCTCCACTGGCTGGGTCATGTCTTAAAGATCACCCTCTTCAAGACCTGCAAACCAGGCCTGAAATGGACCCCAGCAGGCCAGAGATAAAAAAAGAGGGACGACCCAGGATGAGCTGGCGGCAGACAGTGAGAGAGACCTCAGACTCGTTGACAGAGGATGGAGTGACATCAGCAAACTGGCTGAGGACCGTGCACAGTGAAGCGCTTTGACTGCCTCATGCGTCGCAAGACGCGGGGGAGCAACTAAGTAAGTCTAAGTCTTTCTGTATGGGCAACAAGGGCAGTGTTGTTAGCAGAGAGGTGGTCTTGGATCAGTTATTCCAGGGTCTTCGTGTGGGTGTATTGTCGACTAAGGTTGAACAGGCTACCATCGAGACGATATCTGATGCAGAATCCATCTTCGTCATAAAGGTACTTGGTGGTTTGTTAAAACATCATATGGGAGTCTACAGTAAAGAGAATCGGTGCCGGGAATCAACCCTCCTTCACTCTGTTGATGATAGGGAAGGGATCTGAGAGGTCACTGTGGAATTTAATCTGGCCACGCTCACCTTTATGCAGCATGGTGACCATGTTGAGGAAATTTGGGTATAGCTGAACCGTTCCATGGTTTGCCACCTTTCTTTTCTGCTCACAGTGTCGAACGCTTTGGTTAGGTCGACGAACGTGACTTACAGTCCTTTGTTTTGCTCCTGGGACTTCTCTTGTGGTTGCCTGAGAAGAGAAACACTATGTCTGTGACGTTCTTGTTGGCTCTGAAGCCACGCTGGCTGATTTGGAGGTGGTCTTCAGTGATGGTGGAGACCAATCTGTTCAGCAATATACTGGAAAGGACTTTTCCTGCAATGGAGAGCAGAGTAACACCCTGGTAGTTGGATCAGTCTGACGTTTCCTCTATGTTCTTGTACATTTTGATGGTGACTGCATCTTGTGGTAGTTTGCCCTGTTTTCAGCAACAGACGAAGAATTCATGCGGCTGAAACGCACAGCAGACTATAACACTAGTGCATCAGGTAACTAGCTTTAAATACAGTTCCACAGGATAAACTTCAAACGTGGTCTACACCCTAGCCTGCGTTCTCTGCGATACACTGTATGGGTGTGTGAGATACAGAACCCTGAATAAACGCATCAAAGAACAATGGGATGATATTCTTACCAAGACAGATGACCTATCTCTAAGCAACGGTAGGCACCCTGATATTTCACACTTCAGAGTTTGCAGCTCTTTGACACAATGGCCGTGGGGATCGTCTGCATTGAAAATTTATGGAAAGTCACGTCATCTCCCGCCTAGGCATCTCGTGGCATGAACATCAGAGGGTGGCACTCTATTCCCAGCCACCCCCACCTCCACCCTCCCACTTTTCCCTCTCACTTTTCTAGCCTTCGTCCCCCTCCTTCCTCTCTTGTCAGCTTCCCCCATCCACTTCTTTTTTTTTTTCCACCCATTCCAGATGCCATCTCCTCCTTCACTCCCCTCTTGTTCCCCCACACCCCGACTGACTGACTGTACTTGATTGAGCTGCGACCATCTAATGTGTGAGTTGTATTCATTAACCACCTGCCATCAACACTGCCTGCAAACTTGCATCTCAAGTCACACGAAGAAGAGACTATGACTCCACTCGTATTCTCTTCTCCATTGGTACGTGCATTCTTAAACCAATGTTCCCTATCAGTTCTACCAGTAGAAGCTGTCAGCATCTCCTCATTTAT
>JADBJO010012398.1:15000-23314 GCA_016801955.1 Conus betulinus
CTTCCTGTCTAATATCACTTTAAGTGAAAAGACGTTAAATCGAAGAACAACAACAACAACACACACACACACACAGATGCTGGAAACAGTGCGTGCCTGTGTGTGGCCTGTTTCCCAGCAAACAAATTCTCTGCGAGGTGCGCTGCCTCTGTTCAAAGCCATTGTGGGTGCTCCGCTGCTGATGGTAGTGAAGAAAGCAGTGTGGTGCACGTGGCGCACACCTTTGCCGTCACACACCTGCTGCAGGTTCCTGTTGCGGAGACAAATGAGAAAGTGACATGGGTGTCATCCTCTGGCCGGCAGGACAGCAGACGCTGGTTGTGAAGCTTAGAGAAAGACCCCCCCAGTACAGGGGTAAGAAGGTGTCTCCATTTTTCACAGGTGATGGCTCTGTCTGCTGAGGCTAGAGTGCGATCGTGGATCCCAATATGAATTGCAGTCTGTCTAACTCTGTTGGTGCCAGTGTCTCGTCAGTGAAGCACTCAGTCAGCTGACTCACTGTCAGGTCACCGACACGCATGTTCTGGGACTACCTGTTGGGAGATGAGGATGGGGAGAGAGCCAGCCCCCTTGGTTTGCTATGTCCTCGTTTGTGTAGTAGATTTGGCAGAGGGCAGAGGAAATTGCGGAGATGTTGATATAGTCTTCAACAAAGTCCTCACAGTTGTTGCTGTTGTTGTTGTTGTTGTTGTTGTTGTGTGTGTGTGTTGACTGAAATTTTTCAATGTAAAGTGCAATCCCTTGCGAACACATTCTCATATATCAGTGATATAGTGGATATGTACGTAGGGGCATCAATTGTTTTACACACACAAATGTTATCTGAGTGAGGTTTAATGTATTTGCATTTGTAAAAAAAAAAAAAAAAATGCAACAGCAGAATGGTGCAGACTCCTTTGGGGATGTATATTGGAAACTATATATACGTGTACATGTGTACATTTTAGCGTCGGGGATCACACGTTATTCCTTAACACGTCATGCTCTGAAAGGCAATCAGCTCATAGTGTGAGTCACTTCCCTTTGTCTACAAATGTGCCAAGTACAGACTGGGAAAAAAAAAACCTTTTAGTCTTCGTAGAACCACCATTTTCATCTTCATTCTGTTAAAGACCCGGTGGTAGAATCTTCAAACGGTGTTCCTGTTTGACCATCCTCATGCTTGAAGGATGCGTTCTGTTGGCACACCTCTGCTTAACGCTGCAGAAGTACTAGTAGCCAGAGTGCTGTGAGCTGTGTACTTCAATGTGTCTATTCCTGCCATAAGCAGCACATCTTTCATGTAACGAGAAATGGTGTGTCTTTTCACGGGCACGAAAGGCCTTATACAACTGATAAAAAGCGCTTTCCCAGTTCGTAGGTGAGACGTTTCAAATATTCCAGAAGGTGGTGAGCAAGACACAATCTCTTATTTTCCAAACAAGGTATGGCCAAAGGTTTTAAGTGAGTCCCTGGTTTGTTTTGTTTCAGAAGAGAGCTATATACAAGACCACATTTAGATTCATGGATTTTTACATCATCAACAGTAAGGCTATGTTCAGTCCGTCCTCTCTGATCAGACAGTAAAGCAAGACACAAGTGTTCTGAGTGTGTTTGAGAAAGCTGAGCTGTTCGGCATGTGGCCACCTGTGCTATCATGTCAATGACCGTGTCAACATCCCATGTGTCAGTACTTTGGGAGTGATGGTCTATTGTTGAACACTCCTTTGATAATTTTACAGACTAGATGATGTTGATGTATTGTTTCTGTGTTATCAGGACAAGGGTATGCTGAAACAACACTCCCATCTAGGTTATCTGTACTATAACTAGCGCCTGCAGCATACAGTTCTGCCAAAAAAAAAAAATGTCACATGCACTTGGGTACAAGTAGTGACTTTACTTGTGCTAACAAATTTCTGCCATTTTTAATGTAGGTGTTGTAGGACTGATAGGTGCTGGGTATCCATGAATCCATGATTAGAGCATCCGAATTTGTTGATATACCAGAAGTTACGAAATTTTTGCTGGGATCTTGCAGATAAGCAGGTTTAGCCTAGTTTCTGAATGAGAGGATGAACTGCTCTGTGGTCGCTGCTAGATGAAGAAGACATCTGCCATGAGTTCTACTACAGGGCAGCAGAGAATATGTTGAAGAACAGCGAACCACTGTTGTGTCCGCCAGCTGAGTACAACAATTATCCTCTCTGCATGGTCTCTTTGGATCTTGTGCAGCACCTGTCCTATGATGCTGAAAGGTGGAAATACATACCATTGTAAATGCTTCCAGACATGGAAAAAAAGCTTCAATTGCTTTAGCTTCTGGATCCAGCCTGTACGAAATGTATTGCCGCATTTGAAAGTTCAATCCGGAAGCAAAGAGGTGAATATCTGGTGAAGCCCTGAGCTGTTGGAAGGCAGACTGCAGAGCCTGCTCATCAAGTTTCCACTCAGCATCAGTGTTCTAACGTCTGGACTCCTTGTCAGTTGTGCTGTTCTACCTCCCTGGAATGTGCGCTGCACTGATCCAGATATTCTTTGAAATGCACCATGACCACATTGTAAATGTAATGTCATTACAAGCATCTGAATGGCTTGTTCCCATGCGATTGACACAGCTGACTGCTGTTGTATTGTCTACTATTATCCGCACATGTTTGTTTTCCAAAGCAGGTAAACACAGCTTTCAATCATAAATAATTAGCGTGAAAAATCTTTTCATGCGGCAATCTTTGTCCACCTGAAGTTGTACCTTTACACTTCCCCCTCCCCCAACCTGTGACACTAGTATTGGTGGTGACAATTATATCTGGTCCAGGACTGCAAATGTCATTTTCTGTTTCAGTCACATTGAAAATCCACCATTTAAATTCTTTCTTATTTTCTTCAGACAACTGCATGAGTTGGTCAAAGGCACCTCAGCTCTCTTCAAAGCTTTTTCTCTTTCTCCAGCTGTCGCAAAGCTAGCCACATTTTTTTTCTATAACTTGAGCAACCTCATGGATTGTGTGATTTTGCTCATCAAGAAGCTTTTGACACTAGACAGTATGCTGACAGCGCTTTCAGCACTAAGTGTGACTTTCATGGAGACAAACTCTATGATAACCCCAAGATATTGAATCCTTGTGGTGGGCTAATAGCAACGTCTTTGGGTGCATGATAAACCCTAACTCTTGAAACCAATCGGTGGTGTCTGTAACATTCCTCATGCAGTTGCTCTTTGCGGGTCCAATCAACAGACAACCCCATAGGTGCCTGACCTTTCATTCTGAGGGAGGCATAGACAGGTCTTAACAGCGTTGTGAACAAATGGGGAGCTGGTGATACCCTATTGCGTAAAGCAGTGAATTCGTAGTTGATCTCTCAATTGAAATCTGAGTAGTTTACTCTGCTGTTCGTGGATTGCTACACTATAACAGGCATCCTTCAGATCAATTGAGGCCATACAGCAGCGTTCAATTATCAGAGTCAGGGCTGTGTTTAGAGTATCCATTTTGAAATGATGATAACTGACTTCTGAATTGAGTCTTTTTAGATTTAAGATTATGTCATAAGATCCATCTTTCTTTTTCCTGGTAAAATCAGGAGAAATCACTTCTCCAGAACAAATCTCACAAGGGGAAATTACTTTCTTGGCTATTAATCTTGCACTCTTTCTGATTTGTGACATTTGTTTTTGTTCGAGATAACTTGTGTAAATGGTATAAAAGACAGCCCAATTCAACCGTAACCCCTGCTACCATGCTTAAAATTTCTTGGTCTGAAGTGATTCTAGGCCATGCATCTTCAAATTGTCTTAATCTCCTAGCAGTAAACTCATGTTTCTGAGGTTTTAAAAGATGGAGTCAAATCAGATCTTCTATTGCGGGCTGGGATTCTGATGTCCCTGTTTCTGCTGGAACCAATGCTGTCTTTTGTTTGGTCTACAAGATGACCACATGTTCGGCCTGACTCGGAGTAGTAAGAACCGCCCACTTGTCAACTATAATAGCAGGTATTTCTGCAGTATCTGCGCTCATGGCTTACACTGGAGCTGATGCGGTCGGTCTCACAAAAACGTCTTTCAGTGTCGCAGATAAACTGTCTCCAAACAAACTGGTCTGTGATCGGGACTGATTCATCACAGATCCACGAAAACTGTTTACATGCGGTCTGATGCCACTGCGTCTGCGCAACGAAATCTTGCGCGAAACGTGATCCAAGGAGCCACCGCATTGGTGCAATGCTTCACGGCTTCAGAATTGACCTCTGAACTGGGCAAGCCCCTATCAAGTAATCCGTTCGCAGCATGCACGCACGCAGTCGCCGCCTTGATAACTGCGCTTTGAATATATTGCATTCAGTCGTATTTGATGGCCTCAGACGGTAATTTCGACCATAATTCGTGATTTACCGTCGGGACAATCAGTTTCTGACAATGCGCCAGTCTGTTGTGTGCTTCAAATTTCTTTTTCTGCAGATCTGGGCTGAGTTTGTTCGTGAAGCGACCATTAGCAACTTCTGCCAGCTTCTCTCTCACTTCTTCAGTTACAGATTCGTCCGTACCGCTCAGTTCAGAGGCTATCTTTTTCAGCAACGTCAAATTTGTCTCTGACTGGTAACTTTTTTTAAATTCTGAGACAGTAAAAGCTGTGCCTCTTTTTTTTCTCCAAATCTTCCAATTCTTCATCTTCTTTCAGCTCCAAAACATCACTGTTGTGTTCCTGTTCTGACGCTGATGTCTCTCCAAAAACTAGGGAAAAAAAATTGGCACGATGTGTGACCCCATCTTCGTCTGGAAGTTTCCTCATAAGTAGTCCCGCTAAGGTCTCGAATTTTGTTTTGGTTCCAGCTCGCATCTAGTTCTTGAATCAGGCTTCTAACTGATTCTGGGACTGTTGTGGGCCCGCTGATGTCTGTAGCCTCTGAAAGACCCTCCAACATGGCTACTTTTCCGAGCCGCCGATGTGTGCTCAAAAGTTCCATTTCTGAAAGAGCCAAGCACAAAGGATCAAGGCTACTGGTGCTAATCAGAAAGCCGACCAGTTTAACATAATAAACTTTGGAGTAATAATTCCTTAGACTGTTAGAATCTAATGATTCTATGATGATACTGAAGCTTGCAATTATAAAGGTCCAAGGAAATTATTCACGCAGGATAGCGACTGGGAAAAAAAAAAACACTCGTGTGTGTGTGTGTGTGTGCTTGCGCGCGTACGAATGAGTGTATGTGTGTAGGCGAGCGTGCGTGCGTTAATGTGTGTGTGTGTGTGTGTGTGTGTGTGTGTGTGTGTGTGTGTGTGTGTGTGTGTGTGTGTGTGAGTACGTGCGCGCACGCGCGCTCGATCCTAGAGAGCAAATGGTGACGCTTACATCCATCCCTATGATTCCGATGACACCTACTAAGCAGTGCTGTCTCAAGGGACAGACAACAGCACTAAGATGAGCACAACTCAAGGGTCACTGAAGATAGACGACTGCGCTTCAAAGATAGTCTCCTCCCTCGACAAAACCAACACGAATATCAGTTTTCGGCTTGTCACATTTTCAAATTGCAAACGTTTTAAGGAGGTTTGGCTCAGTGAAAAAAAAAGTGACATAGGCCTCTATGTGCCGTCATTTTGAAAGCTATTGCGATTTTCGCACTGTTGTTCCGTCGGTATGTATATCAGCGCTCATGTCAAAATGTGATGAAACAGGACACTGCCCCTTCAGCAGTCCTGAATGCCAGGGTCTGGTGGCTTCACGTCACAAATGTTTTAAGCTGGTCACCGTGGAGTGACCCACACCTTTGGAGCTATTGTCTTATCATTGCCAGGGAACTGGGGGCAAGCTGGCTTCAATAAAATCGAAAAAAAGAGGGACTCTACGCATATTTTGAATACATTCTACACATTGTCTCAGGGTTTAGGTTACACCTCAGGATGAAAAGATATGCATTTCATGTACAGCAGATTTAGGATGTGGTCTGACAACACGTTGGTCTACCACATGAATCATTTGAGAGAAACGGTGCCGTATACTCCTGCTAGAACTGTAAAGTCACTGGAGTTTGATTCGTTGTGTTTTTGTCAGTCGTCTAAAAGTATTCATGAAGTAATTTCTTCCAATGCAGTCCGTCCATCCCTCAGGAGTTGCACTGGCTCCTTTCCACTCCTTTCAACTCAACAAACAAACACTGCAGAGGATATTTGTTTGTCCAAACAATCACATTTCACATACGTTTTTGTCTTGTGGGGAATCGAGATATTCTTTCTTTTGCAAATATTGTAATGTGACTGAAGATCTTATTGTTGATTGTTATCTTATGCGGAACAGCGTTAGCTAGCTACGTCATGTTTAAATGTGTTGGAGACATCATACCAATACAATACACGCTGACGTGTGACTTCTATCAGGACTGTTCAGACAACAATGATGAGTTATTTTGTAGCCATGTAAGACATGATGGATTTACGTGCTTCAATAGTCAGATGTATTAACAAGCCAACGATGTAACGAGTATCCAGACTGTGTGGACGATTCAGATGAGATGAACTGTCCAGGGGATGAGATGAATTTGGGTCACTACTGCTTCCAGGTCAATGATGACTGCAAAACTCGTCGTCTTTACATTACTCTGGACGGCACCGGATATTTTACCTATCATGTCATGGACACTGACTATTTTTGTCCCGGCAGCCATTACCACTGCTCAACTGGTTCACTACTACTCTGCCTTCCTGTCTATACTCGATGTAACGGATTTTCTGATTGTGTTTATGGAGAGGATGAACAAAATTGTGAAACACCAACTTGTGCTGGCTTCAACCAGTGCCGGACTTCTAAAGTCTGTGTGCATGGATATCATCTTTGTGACGGCTGGGGTCAGTGTCCTCAGCGAGATGATGAACTTCTGTGTGATTTTACCTGTCCTGAAGATTGTCTATGTCAAGGTTATGCCTTCTTGTGTAGCAATGTTTTTCCTGTTGCACTCTTTCCACAGCTTCGGTATACAGATGCTGCATATATATATATATATATATATATATATATATATATATATATATATATATAATATATATATATTATTTATCACATTGTTCTCTCGCTGACATCTCGGATGCTAACTTTCCTAACCTGCTAACCATCGATCTCTCCAACAATCGCATACAGACTCTGGATATAACAGGTTTACTTAATTTTCAAAGTTTAGAGAATATACTGCTAAGAGACAACCCCACGAGTCAAATAAACAATCGTTTTTTGAGGAGAATCCATTATGAATTGAGACAGGTGGACTTTTCACAACACAAATGGAAGCAGTAAATGCTATATTATATGTATGTATGCCTCGTTTAACGTATCTCACTGTCTTTTTTAGCCGTTGAAATTATCGGATCTATGGGATTAAAAATGTCCCACAGCTGACTGAACTGGATATAAGAGGGAATCCCGTGATAAACTTTCCTTTCGACTTGTGGTCAAGATCAAAGTACTTAAACAGAATATTTTCATCAAACTACGGACTATGCTGTGCACACCTGCTTCCTGTCCACTCCAGTCAATCAACATGTGTGACCCCCCCAGACCGCACTCCCTTCATGTGCAACACTTGTGCCAAATGAACTGTACAGTATTTTCTTCTGATTGTGTAGCACAGTTGCCATTCTGGGAAACTTGCTTTGCTTTGTCATTGCTCCTGTAACCAAGAGCGTGTTAAGAAGCAGCTTTTTGATTTCGATGACTCATGTCGAGTTTTCTAATATCGGTATGGGAATTCATATCAGCATTATTGTAGCAGCAGACAAGGTGTTTCAGGAAAAAATACATCCAAAATGAGGAGGCGTGGACAAATAGTGTGGTTTGCAAAGTGGCTGGTTTTCTGTCCTTTCTGTCCAGTGAAGTGTCGACTTGGATCATTTGGTTCATCGTTGCGGATCACGTGTTGGCCCTTTAGTTACTGAAACGTTCGTGGAAAGATAGTATGAAATTTTCATCCATAGTTTGTACATTAATCTGGATCCTTGGAACCTTGTTGGCAACGGTACCCTTTCTTCCAGGACTGTCGCACTGCAGACTTCGTGGTCAGTCTGGTCTTTGTCGTATGGCTTTGTTTGATCATATTTACTCCAACCAAGGATTTCGGTGGTTTGTGTAGTGATGAACTTTACCTTGTGTTCAGTGATTGTGGCGAGTCAGGTTATCATCTCCAAAGTAACGCCAAAGTACAGAATACAACTTGATCCAGCAAAGAGACCGTACCATGCATCAGTTCAGCTGATAGGAAAAAATAGTAGTAACGAATGTTGTTTGCTGGTTTCATTCGGACCAGTTACAGTAATGGCTTCAAAACGGTGTGTTCCCATTTACGCAA
>JADBJO010012398.1:23596-58363 GCA_016801955.1 Conus betulinus
TTCTCTCTTCAATCAATTATTGTTCAACACTATTTGATTCTGCTAGTGCTAATGCCATGAAACCTCTTATGAGTGTCTACAAAGAGCGCTTAAAGCAGTCCTATTAAAATCTTCTAGTCTTATTGAAGGGGATTATACTAAAGCGGGGGCTCTTCCGTTAAAATAAATGTTCGCTGTCAACAAAAGTCTGCTAATGCAAAAATTGTATCGGGTTTAGCACCTCAAACTCTTCAGTCTAAATTTAGCATAAACCCTAGGGATTCAACCAAATTCCAGGTTCCCACACCTAGAATAGATCTATTTAAATCAGGCTTAACTTACTCAGGTAGCGTGGCTTGGAATTCACTTCCACTACATCTCCGATGTACTCAAATTACAGAATCCTTCAGGGAAAAACTAATTACACATTTCACAGCAGACCATTGCTATTAGGAACAAAATACACATACCAGGGCACACCCTCTGTTTTGCTGCATATTAACTGATACGCCGTTTCCTTTCCACTGAAGTTTTTAAAACCATATAATGATAAATGAGAGATATGGTTACTATCGGTTTTATTAATGATTGAAATTATATCATGATGAATGACTGTTGTGGTCGCTGGTTTTATTGGTGCATTGTCATTAATTGATTGATGTCTTCATACTTTGATTTCTTCGAGCACTATAACTGCAAGGTGATAAATGTGTGTCCGGATTACTGTTGATCATATTGATGTATTGCTCTTTATTCAAATTTATAGTAATGTTAGCATGCGACATTTTGGATAGAAAAATGGAATTATAATCTCTCTCTCTCTCTCTCTCTCTCTCTCTCTCTCTCTCTTAGGGGGGAGAGGGGGGGAGAGATGTATGATGCTGATACCGGACCCTGGTGATCGGAATGGACTTGTGAACTCTACTCTGTTTTTGGTTCACGGCGTTTTGTGTTTCGTCCCCGGATTGCTGATATTGCTATTTGTTGCTGAGTTTTGCCGCATATTGTTGTAGCTATAAAATTATCATTCTTGACTTGTTTAAGGCAGCTGATTTTTTTTTTTCTGCCTTTTTTGTTTGTTTGTTTTTTTGTTCTTTTGTTGTTGTTGTTGTTGTTGTTGTTGTTGTCTCTGCTAAACTTCATCTGAAAACAGGTGTTCCTGCTGTTTGACTATTATTTTGCTCGTTTATCTGTAGTGTTGTGTAATCCGTAGAGTTTATTTGTAAATCAGTTTCATCTATAATGAATGATGGTTGTCCTAAAATCGGCTTGAAAGTAGGCTATCTAAACGTGTGTCATCTTTTAAACAAAATTTCTGATGTTCCCAACATTTTATCCAATTCCAATAACTGTTTCCATTGTTTTTGTTTTTCAGAATCTCGACTTTCCAATATAGTACCTGATAATTTAGTTTCAATCCAAGGTTATAATACTATAAGAAGAGATCCAAAGACAAAACTTGAAACAGGTTTAGTGACCTATATTCACAACTCGATTAATTATAAACAGATCAACAGTTTGGATAAATATAACATAGAATGCATATGGATAGAAATATATGTGACGGGTACAAAACCGATTTTGTTAGGCTGCTTATATAGAAATCCTAACGAACGTATTGAATGGTTCGATCGTTTCGAACATATGATGGAAGATGTCTCAATGCGTTCGTCTGAGATTATAATTTTAGGAGATTTTAACATTGATCTACTTAAACCACATGATAATTGGAAACGGGTTTATGAATTACAAAATTTGACACACAGCTAATTAATACGCCGACAAGAAAAACTCCATCCTCCGAAACACTAATTGACCACATATACGCAACAAACCAATTTAATATTATAGAACATCTGTGCCTGTATACGGTCTCAGTGATCACTTTCCAATTTGTCTAACATGGTCCAAAAAGGGGGTTAACATTCCCAGAAATGTTCACAAATGTGTATCTTTTCGAAGCTATAGAAATTTCGATGCTAACAATTTCTTGTCCGATTTGTGTAACGCAAATTTTTCTGAGGTGTATCAGTACAATGACCCTGATGGAGCACTGGCTGCTTGGTATGACATATTTATCTCTGTCTTTAACAAACACGTGCCATCGGTAACTAAACGTGTCAAACCAAGGGGTAAGCCACCGTGGTATAATGAAAAAATCGATAAGGCCATTAATTTACGAGATATTCTATTGAAAACAAATGGTAAAGATGATAAATTTAAAAAGCAAAGAAATAAGGTAACGGATATGAAAAGAGCCGCCAAAAAGAATATTTCAGTGACCTTATTTCCCGTAAAGAAGATTCTAAATCGATCTGGAAAGCTATCAATGAGCTCTCCGGTAAAACCTTGTCATCTAATGCTCCTTCCGAGAGAACATTGTCTGCTGAACTCTCTTAAATGATCACTTCTCAACTGTTGCAGAAAAGACGATCAAAGCTGACTGTTCAAAAGATAATGACCTACTTGAGCTAAAAGCTTACTGTGTATCAAAAAACATAAAATCTAATCTTCAAATCGAGTTTATTGGTGTACATGAAGTCTATAAGGAATTATGTTCACTAAATCAGTCCAGTTCTCGAGGTTTAGATGATACTGATGGTAAAATTTTGAAAATAGCTGCTCCGATTATATCAGAGCATCTTACATATATTTACAATCTTTCCATTGATAAAGGTTGTTTTTTCCACAATCCTTCAAAGATGCTAAAGTTTTACCTTTTTTAAAATCTGGTGATCCTACTGATCCTTCTAACTACCGACCTATCTCTATCCTATCTATTCTGTCTAAACCCCTTGAAAAACACATCAAATATAATATCCACAAACATTTCATGAAATACAATTTACTACATTCTAATCAAAGCGGATTTAGAGAAAATCATTCTTGTCACACCTTGCTCACTAATATAATTGAGCAATGGCATTTAAACATAAACAATGATCTCTTCACAGGAACAATTTTTGTCGACTTTGCTAAAGCATTTGACACTATAGATCACAATCTACTGTTAAGAAAACTAACATTGTATGGTTTATCCGCTGAAGCTCTGAAACTCATTTCCTCATTTCTCAACTGTAGGCGACAAGTAGTCTTAAAAAATTCCGTTACTTCTTCTCTTATGCCAGTAAATTATGGCGTTCCCCAAGGGTCAGTCCTGGGGCCTATCTTATTCTCAGTGTATATAAATGATCTCCCCTTACATATATCTTCTCACTGTGAGCTTTTTTTGCTGATGACACTACTCTCCATACTAAAGACAAAGATGCTGACTCAGTATGTATCAAATTACAGAATGATCTCAATAAGCTTGCAAAGTGGACTAATTTGAACCATATGGCACTCCATCCTCAAAAGTCTAAATTCATGATGACTACAACCAGACAAAAACGTCAAAATATGAAAACTGATTTTGTTTAAATACGTATACAAGATAAAGTCGTAGAAGAAGTTAAATCACACAAATTATAGGCCTTACAGTTGATAATAATCTTTCATGGTCTAATCATATTTCTGATTTGTCAAAAAGGTTATCTAAAAAATTATTCTTGTTGAACCGAATCAATAATTTCCTTGATCAACATACGAGAAAGTTATATTTCTATGCATATGTACAACCAGACTTTAACTACGCCTCTACATGCTGGATTTAGCCAGCAAAAATTGCTTAAAACCACTAGAAAGCATGTACAGACGTGCTATTAAGCTGATACTCTTGAAATCTTCTCTACAAGCTAGTGATTATAAAGATCTTAACATTCTTCCATTCGATCAAAAATGTTGCTTTAATAAAGCTGTCTTTATGTATAAAATTATTAATAATCTTGCGCCATCTTATCTTCATGACAAATTCCCATTAATTAAAATTCGAGGCAAAAATATACTATATACCCCTCGACCACGAACAGATCTTTTCAGTCATCATCCTTATTTACTCTGGTAGTAAATTATGGAATGCAATACCTACACATTTAAAACAGAAAAATAGTTTAACATCGTTTAAAAAAAAATATTTCAAATACCTTATAGACCATTTGTAAATTATGTTTCACTTAACTGTATATTCTCCCAGGTTTGATGTTCCTTTTGACACAAACAAGATGTAGCAGCCCTGAGTTGGCCTTCGTGGTCGGCTGTGCTATAAGCCATATGACATGATTGACTTATGAAATGTTTATGTATGCCTATATGATGTTTACATATGTCCAGTTTTGTGTGTGTGTGTGTGTGTGTGTGTGTGTGTGTGTGTGTGTGTGTGTGTGTGTGTGTGTGTGTGTGTGTGTAATACGTTATAGTGAGATTGCTTACTATTTTCTTTTTAAAAAAAATGTAGTTTTTTTCTTATTGCTGTGTGTTTTAATTTTGTCAATTGATGTAATTGTTCCTTTTTGTTTATTGTTATTTTTGAGGGCATAGTGTAAAAAAGCTTCCAGCTTATCTATTCACCCTCATTAAAGATTTCGAGTTTCGAGTTTTCTCTTTGTTAATCATGGCTGCGTTTCGATGGATTGTCGCTTAATTACTAATTATAGTCTTGGGTAGTGTATGAATGGTCAGGAAGAAAACAAAAAAGATGGAAGGGGAAGGCAAGATATAATGGCATCTCTCTCTCTCTCTCTCTCTCTCTCTCTCTCTCTCTCTCTCACACACACACACACACACACACACACACACACACACACACACACACACACACACACACACACTACACACACACACACACATATGCCCGCACATGCACACGCGCGCGCACACACACACACACACACACACACACACACACACACACACACACACAAAATAAGTGTTATGATTACTGATGCTAGGCATTCATTGCTGCTTACTGATAACTGATTGTAGTACCGTTCGTTCTCGTTTTGCCTTATAACCACATAAAAATGTTGATATTATTGATGCATTGTAGTTGTCTAAATATTATCCTTAGCAGTTTTGTTGTATGTTATTTATATTATTATTTATATATATATATATATATATATTACAAAAGGAATGCATCTCTCTCTCTCTCTCTCTCTCTCTCTCTCTTCCCTTCGATAAGAGGATCACTTATTCCATATTTGTGTGTTGACTCCTTTCTTCTTTGTAATCTTTATTCTTGTTTGTTGTTTCAATTGTTTCTCTGTTTTTTTTTTTTCCTTTTAAAGTCATCTACGCCTTAACTATAATGGATGAACTTTTTAATGTTATGAAGATATGTGTGTTTGTTAAAAGTTTTGTATGTCTTAGTCGCTAGTCATACTTGGTCCCTTAACGGGGGGGCCGGATAAAAAAAAAAAAGCATGTGTCTGCTTATCTGTTACCCTTGGAAATAAAGATTATCATCATCATCATCATCATCTCTCTCTCTCTGTATTGGTCTCTCTCATCTATTGTCTCAAAGGTGCTGCTTGTCAAGTGTAAATTTTTGTCTTTGCCTACAGGATGGGGTGCCTGTTCAATGATTTTATTTCTTTTTCCAGAAATGTATTTTATAATTTTGTTGTTGTGATGATGTTTATTGTATATATATATATATATATATATATATATATATATATATCTTCCAATAACCATTTTTTTTCATGAACTTTATATGATGACCCCCTCCCCTCCCACCCCCACCTTTTTTTCTCTCTGTCTCTGTCTCTCCCTCTCTCTGTGTCTCTCTCTCTCAATCACTCTCTTTCTCTCCCTCTCTCTTCCAGGCATTGATTGTCTTCTGTTGTTTTGTGTTAACCATTTCCTCTTTCTATTTATAGCGTTCATGCATGTTTACTTCTATTCTAGATTAGTTTTGCTGATGTTGTTATTGCGTTTTCTATATATTTCCCTTCATTGAGGGCCGGATGTAAAAAAGCCATTTTGCGCTTATTCCGCTTTTTCCCTCATTAAAAAAGATTCGTTCGTTCGTTCGTTCGTTCATTCGTTCGTTCGTTCGTTGTGTGTGTGTGTGTGTGTGTGTGTGTGTGTGTGTGTGTGTGTGTGTGTGTGTGTGTGTGTGTGTGTACGTGCGTGTGTGCGTACGTGCGTGCGTGCATGCGTGTGTGTGTGTAGAGAGAGAGAGACGTTTCTTTCCCTAAACATCAAGGTATGCACTTGAAACTCAACCAGTTTTTAAAGTACCCACACCTTCAACCAGTTTTAACGTACCCACACCTTTCAACCAGTTTTAAGTACCCACACCTTTCAACCAGTTTTAAAGTACCCACACCCTTCAACCAGTTTTTAAGTACCCACAACTTTCAACCAGTTTTAAAGTACCCACACCTTTCAACCAGTTTTAAAGTACCCACACCTTTCAATCAGTTTTAAAGTACCCACACCTTCAACCAGTTTTTAAAGTACCCACACCTTTCAACCCACACCTTTCAACTAGTTTTAAAGTACCACACCTTTCAACCAGTTTTCATGTATCCACACCTTTCCACGTGTCACGATTCTCACCCTGTACGACGTGAAAGTCGTTCTTAGTTTTCTCTCTCCTACTCATGTCCTGGGGGGAATCATTTTCCCTTGTTTTCCCCTGCAAACTGTTGTACCCTTAACAACAGAAAAGAAACCTGTCGGTTATTGACGTGACACATTACAGCTAACCTCCATCCTCGCAACGGCGAACTCAATCTTCAGTTTTTCCTTTTTCTTCACCCCCCCCCTTCTTCCCCCTACCCCCCTCACTCTCCACCCTCCTTCAAGCCATACGCTGCATCCCAAAAGAGAGAAAAAAGGTCCACATAAATACAGAATGAAATCTACCGAGTATTGATGTGAAACAACGAAGAATCTCATTTCTGTGTCTCTCTTCTTTTGATATTGACACCACCACAACATATTACTTCTTTTCCGGAGGCGAACAAAAACAGTCTTCTGCTATTCTGGTTGCTATGAGAGAGCAGAAATTTATGGGGAAAAAAAAAAGAAAAAGGGGAAAAAAACGCATCTTGTTTTTCACAAGAAACAGCAACACTTTGGAAAGCTTTCAAAATTGAATTCATCGACAGGATTTGCCTACAGTAATAAAGAGACAAGATGTCGTAACATTAAACATGCAGAAGATTTCGTTTGAAACTGTAATGTTCTGTGGCTCCGGGGGCGGGGGCGGGGGCGGATGTGAAGTATAAACCTCAGATAAAACAATCTCTTAAAGGGACAGGGAATATAACACAAACAAAACGTCTGAATGGACAAATGAATGCTAGGATTGACTGAATAATCAAGTACGGAAATAAATGGGCGCTTTCTGTGTAAGTAATGTATTTCCTGTTGTTGACAGTTAGTGGAAAACTCAGTACTTTCAATCCTTTATAGCCCAGTTTAGTTTTATTTTAACTAACAAACACGTGCTTAGAGGCTTGCACAAAAATACACACACAAACGCACGCACGTGCATTTGAAGGCAGAGGGACAGGAACACTGATGTCCAGACAGGGATTAGAACAGAGCGGTTCGATTTCTATTTGCACCCGGAAAAGTCATGGCGTGTGGACCATCCATACACCTTGCACACAGTCTGTGGATTGTATGGATCGCGCACGCGCGCGCGCATACACACACACACACACACACACACACACACACACACACACACACACACACACACACACACACACTGTGAGGAAACAGTCCGGACAGCAAGCCATCGGAAGACTATCAGGGAACACAGACGATGCCTTACGCTGAGAACTGGATAATGGTCGGTGGACTTGACGACGGCTTCGCCCATTTATCTTGAAATACATATCACAGAGCCTTGTTTTGTCTGTATACAAATTCAAGTGTTAGGTTTTCCTTATGGGAGCAAAACCTACCCTACTTGTTTACTGTTTGTTGTTTACTGTTCCCTGCCTCATTTCATTTCCAATTTCGTTTTGATTATAATCGGTTATTTGTATTTGTTTCTGTCTGTCTTTGTGTTTTGTCTTTTGATCTCCCTTGCATCCTTGGGTGGATCCTCAAGCGTAGGCTCAAAGATTGCCCCCTACATTTTATATTATTTGCATAATATCTGTAGTTTTTCGGCAACTTTTTTCCTCCCCACACTTTCGTTTTGGTTTCCTTTACTACTCTTCGCTGGCTGCTTCGGGGGTGCTACTGGATTCTTTTTTTGCACCCTTGGTGGTGAGAACACCACGGTATTATGGACTGTGGTGTGTCTCTATTTGACACCAGGAGCGCAGATACAACCAGCCGTGTCTCCCTGATGAGTTTCCGACCCAGCGGACGAAAGGCCTCGGAGCAGGCAATACAAATACATCTGCCTTTAAAAGGGATTGCGATGCTTCCCTTATGCAGCCAGTGAAGAGTTTTCATATCTGATATATTTTCTTAATTTCAAGTTCCCAGCTTTTTACATCTTCAACATCCTGCCCCCCCCCCCCCCCCCCCCTTTAAGTCCAAAGTTTTGCCAAGCCATTACTATGAAGACAATTTATTTGTTGGCCTGCGCTTGTTTTCCCCCCACTATTAGATTGTTCGTCTTTGTATTTGTCTGACTTTATTCAAGTTTAAAAGGCTGTGCCAGTCTTGAATAAAAGTTTACTCTGTGTTAGGTTTCCTTATGGGAGCAAAAACTACCCACTTGTTTTACTGTTTGCTCTCTAAGAGCTGAACATCCGCCCGTTTTAGATTTATGATTCAAACGTGATCACCACCATAGAAAAAAAAAAACTAGCAGTAGAAGGGCATCTGGGAGTCATGACCTTGATGTGGCCCGGCCCCCCCTTAGAGTGTAAGGAGTTCAGGGCCGAAACACTTGTCTGAGGGGAGGGGGGGGGTCTTCTCTGAAGACCTTCTGCTGTCATTTCTCTCCCTAGAGTTTCTTCCTACTAATGATTCAAGCCTGATGACGTCAATTCTTAGCAATGACTAAGTTACTTTCACCTACAAAGTCTCGCTTTGATCATTCTCTCCGTCACGTGACAACCATGAGGTCGATTTGAGTAACTTTCACCTACAAAGTCTCGCTTTGGTCCTTCTCTCCGTCACGTGACAACCAGTGAGGTCGACAAAGTGGCTTGACCGAAGTTCCCGAAGAGGAAAATTCTTACTGAGCTTTCGATTTTATTCAGACCACAGCGTGCACGATTTAACCAACTTACCGTTTTTATCTTAATCCAAACACAGGTGATTTCAAAAACCGCTTCTGAACATGCCAAAAGGAAAAGAAAACGTGGTCAGCGTGGAGGTGTAAAACGAAGATTGAGAAGGAATGCTAGCCGACCCCCCCCCCCCCCCCCCCCCCCCTGCCATCTATCATTTTATCTAATGTTCGCTTCGTTTTATGAGAGAATACAGAAATGCTTGTGTTTTATGTTTTACGGAAACATGGTGGTGTGACTCTATCCCTGATGACAGTGTGGCCATTGACGGATTTCACCCCCCTCTCAGAACTGACCGTGACCCACTGACCACAGGCAAGGCACACACGGGGGAGGGGTGTGTGTGTATGTCAACAATAGATGGTGTGACAATGCTAATGTGACTGTGAGAAGACGGCTGTGCACCCCTGATGTAGAACTGATATCGCTGTCTCTGAGACCAAGATACCTGCCGCGGGAATTCGGACAGTTTTGTTTTTAACAGTTGTTTATGCTCATCCTGCTGCCAATGTGTCATGTGCCGCTGCCCATGTTGTTGATACTGTGCAATTTCTTCAGTCTATCTCTCCTGATGCACCCAATTTTATTCTTGGTGATTTTAATAACTGTAAACAGAAGATTGACTCATCCCTTTCCATCTTTAAAAACATATATTACCTGTTTTACTCGTAAAAAAACAAAAATGCCCGATCTTTGTTATGGCAACATCAATCACGCTTACAAATCTGAACCCCTACCCCCTATCGGAAAATCTGATCATGATGTAGTCCACCTCATACCCGCATATAGACCTAAAATTCAGACAGAACCCATCATAAAGAAGAAGGTTAAGGTATGGGAGCCTGACAGTATTTTGGAATTACAAGGATGTTTTTGACTGTACTGACTGGGACCTTTTCTTTGAATCCTCTGTCAATATCCATGAAGCAACAGATGTCATATCAGAATATATCATGTTTTTGTCAAGATTTAATCATTCCATCAAAAAACAATCAAAATTTTCCCTAATAATAAACCATGGGTAACGAAGCCACTGAAAACAGTGTTAAATGAAAAGAAAATTGCCTTTCAAACAGAAAACAAAATGGAACGTAAGAAAGTCCAAATAAAACTGAGAAAGGAAATACGCTCAGCCCAAACAAAGTACAAAGAGAAGGTTGAATTGCAGTTTCAGTGCGGTAATATGCGGAACGCATGGCAAGGTCTAAGAAATTAACTGGTCAAACCAAATCCCATCATCATCACTGTGCCTTATCAAAAGAACAGCAACAACAATTCGCTAATGAACTCAAACAAATTTTACTGTCGTTTTGATGCCATGATTTCACCGATGCATTGGAGTGATAAAGAGGAAATCAAAGCAAAGATAGAAGATGAGATCATTATAGAAGATACAACAATACTTTCAATGTTTAAAAGACTAAAATATCCAAAAGGCGCCTGGACCAGACAATATTAGTAGTGTATTACTCAAGAACTGTGGATCTCAACTCTGTCATGTCTTCACTAGACTATTCAATTGGTCTATTAAAACTTCAACTGTCCCTTCTCTCTGGAAAGCCTCAGTGATCTGTCCTATACCAAAAAAGTCTAAACCATCTTCCCTCAATGACTACCGCCCAGTCGCTCTAACATCCATTGTGATGAAGTGTTTTTCGAAAGAGCAATACTCAGTCACCTCCCTCACTGATACAGTCAGTCATCAAGATCCTTATCAGTTTGCATACAAACGCAACAGATGCACAGACGATGCCACTCTCACACTTTTACACAACGCTTACACTCACCTGGAGAAAACAGATTCTTTTGTTCGTATTCTTTTTATTGATTTTTCATCAGCTTTTAACACCATCCAGCCTCATCTCTTAGCGCACAAACTTTTATCCTTAAATGTCAGACCCAGGCTTATCCTGTGGATCACAGATTTCCTCATCTCCAGATCCCAGTCAGTGCGCTATCAATCTGTCATGTCATCTGTCCTCTTTTGCTCCACAGGTTCCCCTCAAGGTACCGTTCTTTCTCCTGTCCTCTTTACTCTGTACACCAACGACTGCATTGGTACAGAAGAAACACCAGTCATTAAATATTCAGATGATACAGCCCTTGTAGACCTTTCCAATTCTGATGTAACATATTTTGATGAAGTTGAGCGTTTCAGCACCTGGTGTAAAGAAAATTATCTTGAGCTTAACGTCAAAAAAAACAAAGGAGATGATCATAGATTTTAGGAAAGCGGAAAATTATGTGCCTGATCTTTATATTGATGGAGAAAAAGTGAACGGGTAGAGGAATACAAATATCTGGGCACAACGTTAGACAATAAGCTCACTTTCAATACACACACCAGGTCCGCATACAAAAAATGCCAAACCCAGAATGCATTTCCTACGCAAATTGAGGAATCTGCATGTCCAGCCAAAAATTCTTAAAATTTTACAGGAGTTTTATTGAGTCTGTCTTGACTTTTTCATGCATTTGCTGGTATGGAAATCTTAATTTGAAAAACAGCAAACTCTTGGATAGCGTTGTGAACATCTGTGGTAAAGATTGTTGGTGAGAGACAGGAGAGTATGAGTGAGTTGTATGAAAGGCGTGCGGTCAACAAGGCTCGTGCGATTGTTAGTGACAGTGGGCATACGCTTGCGCGACAGTTTGAGCTCCTTCCATCAGGCAGACGATTTTGTGTCCCCAGAGCTAAGCTGATGCGCACAAAAAAAAGAGCTTTGTGTTCAAATCCATTGCGCTTTTTAAACAAACACAGCGTGTAAGAAGAGGCGGGTGGATCACCTGTGACACAAGCATGTGCGCGGTGTGTATGTCTGTGAGCAAGCGGGAAAGTATAGATGATGCTGGTGTGTGGGTGTGTTTGTGTGTTATGTGTGCATGTCCTGGAACAGTGAGAATAGAAATGTCTGGAATATGTCTTATCTTAATGATTTTTAATGATAAATCACCTCTCTCTCTCCCCTCTCTCTCTCTCTCTCTCTCTCTCTCTCTCTCATACGTGCACACATTTACACATTTATATATATAATTATGAGTGGCTGAGTGCATGCTTTATTTGCACTACCAAAAAGGAGAAAGATTGAAATTCCCATTTTTGGTGTTACACGCATGTTTTATTGTTTGAAAGTAATAACTTTTAGGACAGCGGTCACAAATGTTATTTCTCTTGTAACGAGAGATCTGAATCTGAACCCACATTCTCCCTGCACGTTGTGCACGTGTTTGCACATTTCAAGAGGTGTGTCCGAAGTGAAACAAGCACAGAGGTTGTTTGCCAATCAGATGGCGTTTTACAGCCCAGCAAAGCCAGGTGTGCTCCATTCTCCTATTTGAGCATTATTTGGGGAAATGGATCGAGAACCACTTTGAATGCTATTGAACTACCTACCTTGCAGTTTATCTTCAGCAGAAATGTGTACCATAATAGAAAAAAGAAACGATACGCCGTTTGTTGTTGTTGTTGTTGTTTTTCTCTCTCTTCTGGACTACTACGTGTTTTTCATGATTGAATACTCCATATGCGAGTAGATCAGTTATTACCTTGTCGTTCAGAGTTTTGTCAAATGCTTTAACAACAAAGTACAGTAAAGACATTAAGTGTGTCTGCTCCGCAGAATTAACAGTGGAGCATATACTGGTAAAACGTGCTTCAATGAAAACTGTCCTACCTCCGGAAGTCGTAGAATGTGTTTTGCCTGTTTCTAATGTCAAGTTTGTTTGGGGTCAGTTTAATCTTTTCAACCTTCAATATTTTGGATTAGCTTGATGTTTGTTATGTGGTCCTCCTGCGCGTTTCTTGTAAAAACACTCTCTCTCTCTCTCTCTCTCTCTCTCTCTCTCTCTCTCTCTCTCTCTCTCTCTCTCTCTCTCTCTCTCTCTCTCTCCTCTTTCTCCGTTTTTAAAAACGTTTTGATGATGTTACAAATTAACAATGTTTTGCTGTTTTTCTTATGCTAGAGTCTAAAATCACCGACACGATGAAAAGACTTTAAAAATAAACCAACCAACCAACGAGCATCACTTCCACGACGTAGTGAAACAGAGCAGTCCATACCCAGGAAAGGATTTTCTGTCTGACGCCTGTCTTTCATGAGCAGCCCACTAAGGTAAGGTAAGGTAAGGTAAGGCAAGGTAAGGCAAGGCAAGGCAAGGCGAGGCGAGGCGAGGCGAGGCGAGGCGGCAGGCGAGGCGAGGCGAGGCGAGGCGAGGCGCAAGGCAAGGCAAGGTAAGGTAAGGTAAGGTAAGGTAAGGTAAGGTAAGGTAATAGCCCCGCCGACCGCAAGGCATAAGCAGCCTGTGTATATAGTTGTGTTGAATCTGACCATGAAGAATAAACTGACAGTGACTAAAAAACACAGCCTGCCATTTCTTCTTTTTTTTTTCTGTTTGTCTCTATATCGCTAAAAAAAACCAGAGCCTGCCATTTTTTGTCTTTTTTTTCTGTTTGTCTCTATTTGACAAAAAACACAGCCTACCATTTTTCTCTTTGTTTTTTTTTTTTTCTGTTTGTCTCTATTTCGCAAAAAGCACAGCCTGGCACCTTTCTTTTTTTGTTTTTTATTTTGTGTGTGTGTGTGTCTGTTTGCTCTATTTCGCAAAACACACAGCCTGCCATTTTCTCTTTGTTTTTTTCTTCTGTTTGTCTCTATTTCGAAAAAAAAAAGCACAGCCTGCAATTTTTTCTTCTTGTATTTTTTTCTGTTTGTCTCTATTTCGCAAAAAAACACGGCCTGTCTATTTTCTCTTCGTTTTTTTTTTTTTTGTTTTTTTTGTTTTTTTTTTTTGTTTGTTTTGTTTTTTTTGGGGGGGGTTGTTGGTTGCTGTTGTTTTGTCTTTATTTCGCAAAAATAGAAAAACAGAGCCTGCCATGTTCGTCTTTGTTTTTTTCTCTTTGTCTCTACTTCGCAAAGAACAGAGCCTGCCATTTTTCTCGTTTTTTTTTTTTCTGTTTTGTCTCTATTTCACGAAAAACAGAGCCAACTATTATTCTCTCTTTTTTCTCTTTGTCTCTGCTTCGCTGTACATTTACACGTGTATCTGAAGTCACAGTCGGATAAACTGTCTTCGCTCTTTTAAGTACAAATTGACCAGAGGGGCTCTTGAAACCATGTATAAATCATTTATCCTGCCGATATTTGATTATGCTGACATCATCTGGGATAACTGCGCGGAGTATCAATCAAATATCTTAGAAAATTTACACTTGGACGCCCTGCGCATTATCACAGGTGCTGTACGTAGAACTAGTCAAAAAGCTGTGTTGGAAGAGTCAGGATTTTGTACTCTGAAGGAGCGTCGTCGCAGACACAAAATAATAATGTTCCATAAGATAGTTCACAAATGTCTGCCCTAATTATCTCTGTGACCTAATGCCACCCTTGGTTTCTGCAGTCAATCCATATCACCTGCGAAGACCCTTGGATAGACTCATCCCTCGACACCAAACAGATATATACCACAGATCCTTTTTCCCTTCAACTGTATCCATCTGGAATACCCTTCCTACTGCTATTCAACAAACCCAGTCTCTCAGCTACCTCAAACACTACCTTTCCTCTGCAGACACTCTTGTCCCCCACCTTACTACTACCACGGAAATAGAAAGGAACAAATAATTCACTGTCGACTCAGGCTTGCAATGAGTGAACTAAATTATGACCTGTACACATCGCCACATTCATAACGATCCATCATGTGCGTGTACTTATCCCCAAGAAACTGCCGAACACTTCCTCTTGTACTGCCCTTTGTACACTATACATCGAACAAACACCATCCACAGCCTTCCTAGAGAACTGATTTCTGTTCGTAATTTGTTATTTTGGTAATGGGTTCTTTCAACATGGAAACTAATATTCATCATATTTTTGAAATTGTTCACAAATTTATTTCTCTAACAAAGCGTTTTGATTTGTAACATAATCCTAAGACTATTTTCAACTGCCCCTCTGGTCACATCGGGCGTACATATATGGATTTGTTGACCTGCTGCTATTGTGTCTTTTTTTCTCATCGTCACTAGTCTGCATTCTCAATGGAGCCTAGTTAACATTTAGAATTGTGTCCTGACATGTTTATTGACAAGACTCATGAACTGACTGTCCCGCGAACTGATATTCAGTTATAGAAACTGGTTGCCCTCTTTTATATATAACTTGGCATACACCTCCACTTTCGTCACACTTATGTACTTTTCTATTACCTCTCCATCATTTTTTTTTTCACTCCTGTTTGTCGGGTTCTGTTTGATTGTTATTTATATACTTGGTTTTGTTTTTTTTTTTTTTTTTTTTTTTTCCTGTTTGAAACTTCACGTTGCTATAACAAAATGCTTTGCTGTTCAGACGTCCGTCGCAAATTCATTGTGTGCATTCGCTCATAAGATAGGGCTTTATATAAGTATTTCTTGTTGCCCTGTCTCATTTACTACTGTAACATTTGTGACAATGTTGAAATAAAATTCTGTTTAAGAGAATTAGGTCGGTTTGTGTTTTGCAGCCAGCAGCATCACAGTTAGTTCAGTCTGAAAAAAAACTTCAAGTCGCTCAGTTCCACACACTTCACCCTACCAACGCCAACATGCCCAATCCAACGAACCGATCCCCTCCCCCCCCCCCCCTCCGAAAAGTCTAACCTCCGCCCCCTTCCCCTCCCCCGTCCTCTTATCTCCCACCGTCACCACTCTCAGTCGCCTTCTGCTCAGCACGTCCACCCACCACCACCCCCCCCCCATCATACACCTCACTCAATCTCTCTTCTTCTCGTTCTTTCACGGGGTGTCCGTGCTTGTTGAACACCCGGTGAAAGCCACGAGCGAGCCTGCAGTCGACGTGGGCCACTTCTTCAGTAATGTTCGTCCGAGAATCCAAGATAGATTGATAGATAGATTGATAGATTGATAGATTGATTGATTGATAGATTGATAGATAGATAGATAGATAGATAGACAGACAGACAGACAGACTGACTGACTTTAATCCCGGAGCAGGGGAAAGAATGGGCAATTGTCGGTTCACGGGATATCTTCCTACGATGGGAAGAGGTGGACAAGGACAGAGAGAGGGAGATTGAAGGGTTGGGGTAGTTGAGGAATCGAGGGGGGGAGGGGGGGAGCTGGGTTGGGGGTGATGGGCAATACCTGGTTATTGCGATGTGATAGGCGCGTGGAGGTTGGGGAAAGAGATGTGTGGGGTGGGGACCGGGAGTGAGAGAGCGAGAATATCTGTGAGTTGTTTTCTTGAGTTGACGACCGGATGGAGGGACACCTGGCTGCGTTTTTGTCGTTACAGTCCCCTGAGGAAGACCCCTGAGAAACGTGTGTTTCGCAATGAGCCAAACTGAATGAGAAAGGGGATCTGCAACCTTGGCACAGTGGTTATTACCGCGGGATGCTGACTGAAAAGTCATGGGTACTAGTCCTGACAGAGGCAGGTGTGTGTGTGTGTGTGTGTGTGTGTGTGTGTGTGTGTGTGTGTGTGTGTGCGTGTGTGTGTGTGTGTGTGCGTGTGTGTGTGTGTTTGTGTGTGTGTGTGCGTACGTGCGCGCGCGTGTGTGTGTGTGTGTGTGTGTGTGTGTGTGTGTGTGTGTGTGTGTGTGTGTGTGTGCGTGTGTGTGCGTGCGTGTGTGTGTGTGCGAGTGTGTGTGTGCGTGTGTGTGTGCGTGCGTGTGTGCGTGTGTGCGTGTGCGTGCGTGTGTGTGCGTGTGTGAGTGTGTGTGTGTGTGTGTGTGTGTGTGTGTGTGTGTGTGTGTGTGTGTGTGTGTGTGCGTGTGCGTGCGTGTGTGTGTGTGTGTGCGTGCGTGTGTGTTTTTGATGCAAGTATCACGAATGTGACCCTGGACAACGCCCACTTCCCATAGTAGTTTCCTTTCTTTAAATATCATTCTCGGGTGCTAAGGCAACTATCGTTTCTTTCCGTTTTTCCCCCTTGTAATTTATTCTTTCATGTGAAAATAAAGGAAAGAAAAAAAAAAAATCGTCCACTACTGACGTCACATAAAACCACCCCCTATCCTTGCAACTACAAACACCATCCTCATTATCCCCCCTCTTATTTCTAAAAACAATCGGCCTCTCTGCCTCCCTCTCCCAGCAAGCAATATACCGCACTTAATTAAGAAAAGGAAAGCTCACAATCATAGCGAAAAAAAATAATGAATGTTGATTTGAAACAATTTGGGATTCCTTTTTTTTCTGCATCTTTCATCTTTTTAACGCTTCCACCACCACCACCGCCGCCATCACCATCACCACCACCATCTCCACCACCACCACCACCATCACCACCACCACCACCACCACCACCACCGTCACCACCTTCATCATCACAACCATCCTACGTTCTAGTCGGTAACTAAAAATTAAAACAAAAATAGATTTTAAGAAATATCTCACCGTCTCGTTTGTTACGAAAGAAACGGGTGACAGTCATTTTGTGTTTGTTTTTTTTTTTTAAATTGAAGCGAATCAAAAACAAATAAAAAATCAGCTGACAATGATTTTATTCTTGAAAATTCAGGACGCCACCAGAGACTGGCTGCAACAAGGGAACGATCAAATGTCAGACTGCTACACCTTTAACACGTTTCTCTTGAAACTGACAGTTCTTTGGAGCAAATCTTTATAAAAAAAAAAAAAAAAAAAGAAAACTTTGATAAACTTTCCAAGCAAACAAACCCTGTTCTTACAAGAAAAAGGGAAACTGTGCAATAAACGTGATGGAATTAACGTGTAGATGAAAAAAAAAATAATGGAATTAATAACTGTCTTTTTTCCCCTTCTTTATGTGTTTATTCCCTCTTACAGCCGGATTGTGTGAAAGACGATAAGTCTAATCATTCTTGCATGCTTATTTTATTTCATTTTGTTTAAAACACTTTTAGATACGTTCGCGCGCGCACACACATCCACGCGCACGCACGCATAAACTGACAAAAACGCACAGAAAACACACACACACACACACACGCGCGCGCGCGGGCGCATGCACGCATGCATGCACACACACACACACACACACACACACACACACACACACACACACACACACACACACACACACACACACACACGCGCGCGCGCCACTGTTTATCACTTCAGAGAAAGGATCTATGCCAGTGTTTATCACTTCAGAGAAAGGATCAGTGCCGGTTTTATCACTTCAGAGAAAGGATGTATGCCAGTGTTAATTACTTCAGAGAAAGGATCTATGCTTGTGTTAATTACTTCAGAGAAAGGATCTATGCTAGTATTAATTACTTCAGAGAGAAGGATCTATGCCAGTGTTAATTACTTCAGCGAAAGAATCAGAGCCAATGTTTATTGCTCAGAGAAAGAATCAGCGCCAGTGGTTATCGCTTTGGAGAAAGGAACTATGCAAGCATTTATTACTTCAGAGACAGGATCTATACCAGTGTTTATTACTTCAGAGAATGGATCTATGCCAGTCTTTCTTACTTCAGAGAAAGGATCTATGCCAGTGTTTATCACTTCAGAGAAAGGATCAGTGCCGGTCTTTCTTACTTCAGAGAAAGGATCTATGCCAGTGTTTTTTACTTCAGAGAAAGGATCTATGCCAGTGTTTCTTACTTCAGAGAAAGGATCTATGCCAATGTTTCTTACTTCAGAGAAAGGATCAGTGAAAGTGTTTCTTACTTCAGAGAAAGGATCAGTGTCAGTGTAATTACTTCAGAGAAAGGATCTATGCCAGTGTTACTTACTTCAGAGAAAGGATCTATGCCAGTGTTACTTACTTCAGAAAGGATCTATGCCTGTGTTACTTACTTCAGAGAAAGAATCTATGCCAGTGTTAATTACTTCAGAGAAAGGATCAGTGCCAGTGTTAATTACTTCAGAAAAAGGATCTATGCCAGTGTTAATTACTTCAGAGAAAGAATCTATGCCAGTGTTTCTTACTTCAGAGAAAGGATCTATGCTGTGTTAATTACTTCAGAGAAAGAATCTATGCCAGTGTTAATTACTTCAGAGAAAGAATCTTTGCCAGTGTTAATTACTTCAGAGAAAAGAATCTATGCCAGTGTTTCCTACTTCAGAGAAAGGATCTATGCCAGCGTTTCTTACTTCAGAGAAAGGATCTATGCCAGTGTTTGCGACTTAGACAAACCCCTCCATTAACAGTACATGCCCCTTGTTTTCGAAAATCAAAGAGGATTAGGGAAGAGCTTCAGCGCAGGGGAGAGGGGAAAAAAAGAGAGGGTGGGGGGAGGAGTGAGAAAGAGAGAGAGACAGAGAGAGAGAATCCCAACCCATTTCACCACCCCCAAAGCCTCAAACAACAGAACGAAATGGGGGGGGGGGGGGGGACGATGCAAGGGAAATAACTCGCTCGGAGAATGGGGGGCGGCGTGATGGTGATGAAAGCGTTGATGACGGTGAGGGTCAGGGGTGGTTTCATCACCCAGCACAGCCCGTCATGTCCAGGGCGTCTCCTCAGGCCGTTGCCGGTGCCGTTCTTACCCTCCTCTGGAACTTAGCCCGGGGTAAGTCTGGGCTAGCCTGCTTTTACCCGGGGGGTCGTTCTAGGACTAGCTAGAACTTACCCCCCCCCCCCCCCCCCCCCCCCTTCCCCCCAGTTGGAACTTACCCCGCGTGGGTAGGTTTGGGCTAGCCTGGATTTACCCCCCCCCCCCCCCCAAAGGGTCAGTCTAGGACTATTTGGAATCTTCCTCCACCCACCCCACCCTTTCAAACATGAGAGGGTTATCCAGGGGTTTCCTCTGCCTTTTCCCAATATGCACACCCCGCCTTACAAAAAATGTGTTAGCCTTCATATTTACACACCCTCTCCCCCATTTCCTATATACACAGTCAGTTGGGTTAGACAAAGTGTAGTTCTAGACTCTCTTTCAATAGATGGATATCCTACTTCCCAAGCCCCTCTCCCCCCCCCCTCCCCCCCCCCCCCCCCCCCCCCCCCCCCCCCCCCCCCCACACACACACACACACACACACACCTGGTTCACTAACAGATACGTATTAAGATTCGCTAGCTTACATGAGTGGGTCAATATTCGGGAGTGTGAGTACGCCCGTGCGTGCATGGGGAAGAAAGACGGCTACATGCCAACGTGACCAATTGCCAATATGACCAAGCGTAGTTGTGACAAAATGTCGTTGTGACCACGTGTCGTTGTGACCAAGTACTGTTGTTGCTTCATCCCGGTTTGCCTCTTTTAACTATTTTACAGCTATTTTAGAGTCTCTTGAGTACCTGTGTACCTTAGCTTGTACAATGCAGATGACTAGTGGTCAGTGCCACTGACCACTGGTCATTTATGACGTAAATCGGAGATTTTAACTATTTAACAGCTAATTAGTGTTTCCCGAGTGCTTGTGTACCTTGTACAATGTAGATTACTTGTGGTCAGTGCCACTGACTACTGGTCATTATGACGTAAATCGGAGATTTTAACTATTTCACAGCTAATTATAGTCTCTCCCGAGTACCTGTGTACCTTGTACAATGCAGACGACTGGTGGTCAGTGCCACTGACCACTGGTCACTATGACGTAATCTGATATTTCGACTATTTTACAGTTAATCAGTGTCTCATGAGTGTTCGTATACCTTGTGCAATGCAGACACCAGTGGTCAGTGCCACTGACCATTGGTCACTTTAATGTATATCAGAGATTTTAACTATTTTTATAGCTAGTGTCTCCTGAGTGCCTGTGTACCTTGTACAATGTAGATGACTCGGGGGGGGGGGGGGGGGGGGGGGAGTTCCAATGGGGGGGGGGTCAGTTCCAACTAGGGGGGGTAAGTTCCAGCTAGTCCTGGAATGACCCCGGGGGTAAAAGCAGGCTAGCCCCTTAAAAAGGGGAATGATAATCCTCCTTGCGATAGCTGCACTGCAAAAGGGGAAAAAAATCATTCATGCGATAGCCTGAAAATTGAAAAAGGGACATAATCATCATGCCATAGCCTGAACAGCAAAAAGACAAATAATCATTCAAACGATGGCCTGAACAGCGAAAAGGGAAATAATGATTCATGCCATAGCCTGAACAGCAGGAAGGGAAATAGTCATTTATACGATAGCCTGAACAGTCAAAAGGGAAATAATCATTTATGCCATAGCCTGAACAGCCAAAAGGGAAATAATCATTCATGCGATAACCTCAACGGCAAAAGGGAAATAATCAAGACGATTGAAAGAGATTTTTCTTTGTTTGTTGTTTGGTTTTGGGGGGGGGGGGGATCAGTTATGAGACATAACTTGTATCTTTTGCCACTAAGCTTCGTGCAAATACGAAACATGATCCGAATGACCTCCACCATTTCAAATGTCACTCGGAGAGGCCAATGCTTTTCAAAATTGGTCTTACTGACTGTGAATGTTTAACCACAAGGTAAGGTAATGTTGCTTATAGCCCAGCCGACCGCAAAAGGCCATATCAGGTCTGTCACTACGTTAAAATCAACTCACATGTCATCTCAAAACAAAAAACAAAACAAAACAAAACAAAACACGTTCACACATCTCTCAAGAATACATCTTCTAAAAACGCACCAGAAACTTCGTTGAAAATATTTCTTCCGTACAATATCAAATCTGATGAAAAATGTTAATCTCTTTCAGAAACTCAAAGATCACGTCAGGTGGGACATCTCTAAACAGGGTTTTCATGGACTCTGCTGTAAAGTGTTTATGTCTCACATCGTGCAAGTCCCAACAATCTAAAGGATAATGTTTCACATGGAGGGGAGGTAAAGAGCTATCAGACAGTGAACCTAGGCAGAGGAAGTTAAAAACTATCAGACAGTGAACTCACGGAGGGGAGCTATCAGACAGTGAATTCATGGAGGCGAGGTAAAAATCTATCACACAGTGAACCCATGAAGCTGAGGTAAAGACCTAACAGACAGTCAACCCATGGAGGGTACGGTAAAGAGCTATCACACCGTCAACCCATGGAGGGGATGTAAAGTGCTAATGGAGGGGAGGTAAAGAGCTATCAGACAGTGAACACATGGAGGGGAGGTAAAGAGCTATCAGACAGTGAACCTAGGGAGGGGGAGAGTAAGAACTCTCAGACAATGAACCTAGGGAGGGGAGGTAAAAAGCTATCAGACACAGTGGACCTAGGCAGGAGAAGTTACGAACTTACAGACAGTGAAGCCATGGAGGGGAGCTATCAGACAGTGATCTCACGGATGGGAGGTAAAGTTCTAACAGGAAGTGAACCATCGGAGGGGAGTAAAGAGCTACCAGACAGTGAACTCAAGGGAAGAGAAGTAAAGAGCTATCAGACAATGAACTCATGGAAAAGAAGTAAAGAGCTATAAGACAGTGAACTAATGCAGCGGAGGTAAAGAGCTATCAGACAGTGAACTCATAGAGGGGAGGTAAAGTTCCAACAGAAAAGTAAACCCATGGAGTGGAGCTATCAGACAGTGAACCCAGGGAGGGGAGCTATCAGACCGTGAACTCGCGGAGGGGGGAGGTAAAGAGCGATCAGACAGTGAGCTCATGGAGGTGAGGTAAAGTGCTAACAGACAGGAAACCTAGTAAGGGGAGGTACATGTTATCAGTCAGTGAACCCATGGAGGGGAGGTAAAGAGCTATTAAACGGTAAACCCTTGCAGGAGAGGTAAGGAGCTATCAGACAATGAACCCATGGTGGAGATATAAAGAGCTATCAGAGCAGAATCTATGAAGGGTAAGCTAAAGTGCTATCAGACATTGAACCTAGAGAGGGGCGGTAAAGAGCTATCCGACAGTGAATCCATGGGGGGGAGATAAAGAGCTATCAGACAGGGAACCTAGGGAGCAGACGTAAAGAGCTATTAGACAATGAACCTAGGGAGGAGAAGGAAAAAGCTATCAGACAGTGAACGGACGGAGGGGAGGTAAAGAGCTATCACACAGGGACCCTAGGGAGCAGAGGTAAAGAGCTATTAGACAATGAACGGACGTAGGGGAGGTATACAGCTATCAGACATTGAACCTAGGGAGGGGCAGTAAAGAACTTACAGACAGTGAAGCCATGGTTGGGGAGTTATCAGACAGTGAACTCACGGAGGGGAGGTAAAGTTCTAACAGAAAGCAAACCCATGGAGGGGAGGGATAGTGCTAACAGACAGGAAACCTAGTGACGGGAGGTAAAGAACTTTTAGACAGTGTGAACCCATAGAGGGGAGCTATCAGACAGTGAAGTAACGGAGGGGAGGTAAAGAGCTATCAGACAGTGAACCACTGGAGGGGAGGTAAAAAGGTATCAGACAGTGAACCTACGTAGGGGAGGTAAGGAGGTAAAACAATGAACCCAGGGAGAAGATGTAAAGAGCTAACAGACAGTGAACTCATGTAGGGAAGGTAAAGCGCTGTCAGATCGTGAACTCATTGAGGGAAGGTAAAGTGCTGTCAGATCGTGAACTCATGGAGGGATGGTAAAGCGCTGTCAGATCGTGAACTCATTGAGGGAAGGTAAAGTGCTAACCGACAGTGAAGCTACTGAGGGGATGTAAAGAGCTATTAGACATTGATCCATGCAAGGGAGGTAACGAGCTATTAGACAGTGACCCATGAACGGAGGTAAAGAGCTATTAGACAGTGAACCCATGGAGGAGAGGCAAAGAGCTATTATTGAACCCATGGAGGAGGGGAAAAGGGCTATTAGAGAGTGACCCCATGGAGGAGGGGTCAAGATCTATCAGACAGTCAACTCGTGCAGGCGAGGAAAACTGCTGGCTGACAGGGACACTACGGAGGGGAGGTAAAGGGTGATCAGACAGTGCACCCATATAGGGAGGTAAAGAGCGGGTCGGACAGTCAGCCTAGGAGGAAGAGATAAAGAGCGATCAGACAATGAACCTAGGGTAGAAAGATAAAGAGCGATCAGACAGTCAACCTAGGAGGAAAGATAAAGAGCGATCAGACAGTCAACCTAGGAGGAAAAAGATAAAAGAGCGATCACACAATGAACCTAGGGAAGAAAGATAAAGAGCGGTGAGACATGAACCTAGGGAAGAAAGATAAAGAGCAATCAGACAGTCAACCTAGGGAGGAAAGATAAAAATCAGCAATCAGACAGTCAACCTAGGGAGGAAAGATAAAGAGCAATCAGACAGTGAAACCTAGGGAGGAAAGATAAAGAGCAATCAGACAGTCAACCTAGGGAAGAAAGATAAAGAGCAATCAGACAGTCAACCTAGGGAAGAAAGATAAAGAGCAATCAGACAGTCAACCTAGGGAGGAAAGATAAAGAGCAATCAGACAGTCAACCCTAGGAGGGAGGGAAGATAAAAGCAATCAGACAGTCAACCTAGGGAAGAAAGAAAATAAAGAGCAATCAGACAGTCAACCTAGGGAAGAAAGATAAAGAGCAATCAGACAGTCAACCTAGGGAAGAGAGATAAAGAGCAATCAGACAGACAGTCAACCTAGGGAAGAAAAAGATAAAGAGCAATCAGACAGTCAACTAGGGAGAAAGAAAAAGATAAAGACCAATCAGACAGTCAACCTAGGGAGGAAAGATAAAGAGCAATCAGACAGTGAACCTAGGGAGAAAAGATAAAAAGCGATCAGACAGTGAACCTAGGTAGGAAAGATAAAGAGCGATCAGACAGTGAACCATGGGAGGGAAGATAAAAAGAGCGATCAGACAATGAACCTTGGGAGGAAAGATAAAGAGCGATCAGACAGTGAAACTTAGGAGGAAAGATAAAGAGCGATCAGACAGTCAACCTAGGAGGAAAGATAAAGAGCGATCAGACAATGAACCTAGGAAGAAAGATAAAGAGCGATCAGACAATGAACCTAAGGAAGAAAGATAAAGAAAGATAAAGAGCGATCAGACAATGAACATAGGGAGGAAAGATAAAGAACGATCAGACAGTCAACCTAGGAGGAAAGATAAAGAGCGATGAGACAGTGAACCTCAGGAAGAAAGATAAAGAGCGATCAGACAATGAACCTAGGGGGAGGGAAAGAAAGAGCGATCAGAGAGTCAACCAAGGAAAGAGGAGAAAAATAAAGAGCGATTATAAGAGAAAGTAAACCATTGGGAGGAATGATAAAGAGCGATCAGTCAACCTAGGGAGGAAAGATATAGAGCGATCAGACAATCAACCTAGGGAGGAAAGATAAAGAGAGCGATCAGACAGTCAACCCCTAGAGAGGGGCGTAAAAAGCTATCAGACCATGAACCTAGGCAGGGGAAGTTAAAAAAACTATCAGACAGTGAAGCCATGGAGGGGAGCTATTAGACAGGGAACTCACGGAGGGGAGGTAAAGTTCCAACAGAAAGTAAACCCATGGAGGGGGAAGTAAAACAGCTGTCCGATAGTGGACTCCATGCAGGGAAAGGTAAAGAGCTATCAGAACGTGAACTGGCGGAGGGGAAGGAAAGTGCTAACAGACAGGGAACCTAGTTAGAGGAGGTAAAGAACTTTTAGACAGTGAACCCATGGGAGAGGTAAAGAGCTATCAGACAGTGAACCCATAGAAAGAGCTATCAGACAGTGAACCCATAGAGGGGAGCTATCAGACAGTGAACCCATAGAGGGGAGCTAATCAGACAGTGAACCCATAGAGGGGGAGCTATCAGACAGTCAACCACAGAGGGGAGCTATCAGACAGTGATCCCATAGAGGGGAGCTATCAGACAGTCAACCACAGAGGGGAGCTATCAGACAGTGAACCCATAGAGGGGGAGCTATCAGACAGTGAACCACAGAGGGGAGCTATCAGACAGTGAACCCATGGAGTGGAGCTATCAGACAGTGAACCCATAGAGGGGAGGTAAAGAGCTATTCAGACAGTGACCCATGGAGGGGAGGGGTAAAGAGTAAAGAGCTATTAGACAGTGACCCATGGAAAGGAGGTAAGGAGCTATTAGACATTGACCCATGCAAGGGAGGTAACGAGCTATTAGACAGTGACCCATGGAACGGAGGGTAAAGAGCTATTAGACAGTGACCCCATGGAGGAGAGGCAAAGAGCTATTATTGAACCCATGGAGGAGAGGAAAAGGGCTATTAGAGAGTGACCCAATGGAGGAGAGGTCAAGATCTATCAGACAGTCAAACTGCAGCAGGCGAGGAAAACTGCTAGCAGACAGGGACCCTAGGGAGGGGAGGTAAAGAGTGATCAGACAGTGCACCCATATAGGGACATAAAGAGCGGTCAGACAGTCAGCCTAGGAGGAAAGATAAAGAGCGATCAGACAATGAACCTAGGGTAGAAAGATAAAGAGCGACAGACAGTCAACTAGGAGGAAAGATAAAGAGCGATCAGACAGTCAACCTAGGAGGAAAGATAAAGAGCGATCAGACAGTCAACCTAGGAGGAAAGATAAAGATCGATCAGACAGTCAACCTAGGAGAAAGATAAAGAGCGATCAGACAATGAACCTAGGGAAGTAAGATAAAGAGCGATGAGACAATGAACCTAGGGAGGAAAGATAAAGAGCGATCAGACAGTCAACCTAGGGAGGAAAGATAAAGAGCGATCAGACAGTGAACTAGGGAGAAAGACAAAGAGCGATCAGACAGTCAACCTAGGAGGAAAGATAAAGAGCGATCAGACAGTGAACCAAGGGAGGAAAGATAAAGAGCGATCAGACAGTCAACCTAGGAGGAAAGATAAAGAGCGATCAGACAGTCACCTAGGAGGAAAGATAAAGAGCGATCAGACAATGAACCTAAGGAAGAAAGATAAAGAGCGATCAGACAAATGAACCTAGGGAGGAAAGATAAAGAACGATCAGACAGTCAACCTAGGAGGAGGAAGATAAAGAGGGATGAGACAGTGAACCTAAGGAAGAAAGATAAAGAGCGATCAGACAATGAACCTAGGGAGGAAAGATAAAGAGCGATCAGACAGTCAACCAAGGGAGGAAAATAAAGAGCGATCAGAAAATAAACTAGGGAGGAAAGATAAAGAGCGATCAGAATCAACCCTAGGGAGGAAAGATAAAGAGCGATCAGAGAGTCAACCTAGGGAGGAAAAGATAAAGAGCGATTAGACAAATAAAATTGGGAGGAATGATAAAGAGCGATTAGTCATGAACCTAGGGAGGAAAGATATAGAGCGATCAGACAATCAACCTAGGGAGGAAAGATATAGAGCGATCAGACAATCAACCTAGGGAGGAAAGATAAAGAGCGATCAGACAGTCAACCTAGAGAGGGGCGGTAAAGAGCTATCAGACCATGAACCTAGGCAGACGAAGTTAAAAAAAAACTATCAGACAGTGAAGCCATGGAGGGGAGCTATCAGACAGTGTGAACTCACGGAGGGAGGTCAATTTACAACAGAAAGTAAACCCTATGGAGGGGAAGTAAACAGCTGTCCGATAGTGGGACTTATGGGGGAAGTAAGAGCTCTATCAGACCGTGAACTGGCGGAGGGGAAGGAAAGTGCTAACAGACAGGGAACCTAGAGGGGGAGGTAAAGAACTTTTAGACAGTGAACCCATGGGGAGGAGCGGTAAAGAGCTATCAGACAGTGAACCCATAGAGGGGAGCTATCAGACAGTGAACCCATAGAGGGGAGCTATCAGACAGTGAACCCATGGAGGGGAGCGTAAAGAGCTGTTAGACAGTGAACCCATAGAGGGGAGCTATCAGACAGTGAACCCATAGAGGGGAGCTATCAGACAGTGAACCCATAGAGGGGAGCTATCAGACAGTGAACCCATAGAGGGGAGCTATCAGACAGTCAACCACAGAGGGGGAGCTATCAGACAGTGAACCCATAGAGGGGAGCTATCAGACAGTGAAACCATAGAGGGGAGCTATCAGACAGTGAACCCATAGGGGGGAGCTATCAGACAGTGAACCCCATAGAGGGGAGCTATCAGACAGTGAACCACAGAGGGGGCCTATCAGACAGTGAACCCCCATAGGGGAGCTATCAGACAGTCAAACCCATAGAGGGGAGCTATCAGACAGTGAACCCATAGAGGGGAGCTATCAGACAGTGAACCCATAGAGGGGAGCTATCAGACAGTGAACCACAGAGAGGGGAGCTATCAGACAGTGAACCCATAGAGGGAGCTATCAGACAGGTCAACCAGGAGAGAGGAGAGCTATCAGACAGTGAACCCCATGGAGGGGAGCTATCAGACAGTGAACCACAGAGGGGAGGTAAAGAGCTATCAGACAGTGAACCCATGGAGGAGAGGTAAGAGCTGTTATCAGACAGTGAACCCAGAGGGGAGCTATCAGACAGTGAAGTAACGGAGGAGGTAAAGAGCTATCAGACAGTGAAGACAGTGAGGTAAAGAGCTATCAGACAGTGAACCTGCGCAGGGAGGTAAGCTATCAGACAGTGAACCCATGGAGGGGAGGTAAAGAGCTATCAGACAGTGAACTGACGGAGCTATCAGATAAAAACCAGTCCCGTCAACACAGAGGAGGGGAGGACTAACAGTGAACCATGCAGAGGGGAGCTATCAGACAGTGACCCATGGAGGGAGGTAAAGAGCTGTTAGACAGTGACCCCAGGAGGGGAGGCTAAAGAGCTACCAGACAGTGACCCAGGGAGGGGAGGTAAAGAGCTATCAGACAGTGAACCCATGGAGGGGAGGTAAAAAGCTATCAGACAGTGAACCCACGGAGGGGGTAAGAAAAGAAGCTACCAGACAATGAACCCAGGGAGGAGAGGTAAAGAGCTGTCAGACAGTGAACTCATGGAGGGAAGGTAAAAGTGCTGTCAGATCGTGAACTCATGGAGGGAAGGTAAAAGTGCTACGACAGTGAAACCCATGAGGGGAGGTAAAGAGCTATTAGACAGTGAACCATGGAGGAGAGGGAGAGTAAAGAGCTATGATCAGACAGTGACCTATTAGGGACCCAGGAAGGAGGTAAAGAGCTATTAGACATTGACCCATGCAGGGGAGGTAACGAGCTATTAGACAGTGACCCATGGAACGGAGGTAAAGAGCTATTAGACAGTGACCCATGGAGGAGAGGCAAAGAGCTATTATTGAACCCAAGGAGGAGGAGGGAAAAGGGCTATTAGAGAGTGACCCCATGGAGGAGAGGTCAAGATCTATCAGACAGTCAACTCATGGAGGCGAGGGTAAAACTGCTAGCAGACAGGGACCCTAGGGAGGGGAGGTAAAGAGCGATCAGACAGTGAACCCAGGGAGGAGAAGTAAAGAGCGATCAGACAGTCAACCTAGGAGGGGAAAGATAAAGAGCGATCAGACAATGAACCTAGGGTAGGAAAGATAAAGAGCGATCAGACAATGAACCTAGGGAAGAAAGATAAAGAGAGCGATCAGACAGTGAACCTAGGAGGGATAAAGAGCGATCAGACAAAGAGCGATCAGACAATGTCTAGGGAAGTAAGATAAAGAGCAACCTAGGGAGGGAGGAAAGATAAAGAGAGATCAGACAGTCAACCTAGGAGGAAAAGATAAAGAGCGATCAGACAGTGAACCTAGGAAGAAAGATATAAAGAGCGATCAGACAATGTCAACCTAGGGAGGAAAGATAAAGAAAGAAAGATAGAGCGATCAGACAGTGAACCTAGGGAGGAAAGATAAAGAGCGATCAGACGATCAGACAGATAAAGAGCGAACCTAGGAGGAAAGATAAAGAGCGATCAGACAGTGAACCTCAGAAGGAGGAAAGATAAAGAGCGATCAGACATGAACTATAGGGAGGAAAGATAAAGAGCGATCAGAGCGATCAACCAAGGGAGGAAAAATAAAGAGCGATCAGACAATAAACCTTGGGAGGAAAGATAAAGAGCGATCAGACAGTCAACCTAGGGAGGAAAGATAAAGAGCGATCAGACAATCAACCTAGGGAGGAAAGATAAAGAGCGATCAGACAGTCAACCTAGAGAGGTGCGGTAAAGAGCTATCAGACCATGAACCTAGGCAGGCAAAGTTAAAAAAAAATTATCAGACAGTGAAGCCATGGAGGGGAGCTATCAGACAGTGAACTCACGGAGGGGAGGTAAAGTTCCAACAGAAAGCAAACCCATGGAGGGGAAGTAAACAGCTGTCCGATAGTGGACTCATGCAGGGAAGGTAAAGAGCTATCAGACCGTGAACTGGTGGAGGGGAAGGAAAGTACTAACCTACAGGGGAACCTAGTGGAGAGGAGGTAAAGAAGTTTTAGACAGTGAACCCATGGCGGAGCGGTAAAGAGCTTTCAGACAGTGAACCCATGGAGGAGCGGTAAAGAGCTGTTAGACAGTGAACCCATAGAGGGGAGCTATCAGACGGTGACCATAGAGGGGAGCTATTAGACAGTGAACGATTGAGGGGAGCTATCAGACAGTGAACCCATAGAGGGGAGCTATCAGACAGACAGTGAACCACAGAGGGGAGCTATCAGACAGAAACCCATAGAGGGGAGCTATCAGACAGTGAACCCATACAGGGGAGCTATCAGACACTGAACCCATAGAGGGGAGCTATCAGACAGTCAACCACAGAGGGGAGCTATCAGACAGTGAACCCATAGAGGGGAGCTATCAGACAGTGAACCCATAGAGGGGAGCTATCAGACAGTGAACCCATAGAGGGGAAGAGCTATCAGACCGTGACCCATAGAGGGGAGCTATCAGACAGTCAACCATAGAGGGGAGCTATCAGACAGTCAACCACAGAGGGGAGCTATCAGACAGTCAACCACAGAGGGGAGCTATCAGACAGTCCACCCATGGAGGAGAGGTAAGAGCTGTTAGACAGTCAACCCACAGAGGGGAGCTATCAGACAGTGAAGTAACGGAGGGGAGGTAAAGAGCTATCAGACAGTGAACCACTGGAGGGGAGGTAAAAAAGGTATCAGACAGTGAACCTGCGTAGGGGAGGTAAGGCGATACCAGACACTGAACCCATGGAGGGGAGATAAAGAGCTATCAGACAGTGAACCGACGGAGGGGTTTAAGATTAAAATTATAGTCCCGTCAACAGCAGAGGTTATCTCAGGACTGTCACCACGTTTCAATCTGCCACGTTTACATAAAAAAAAAAGAATCAAAAGCAAAACCATACCCAACCATTTAAAAAAAAAGATTTAAAGAACCAACCCTAGGATTTAAAAGACAACACACTGAAATCACTAACAGTAAAGAGCTACCAGACAGTAAACCTAGGGAGAGGAGGTAAAGAGCTATCAGATACTGAACCTAGAAAGTAAAAAGCTATCAGACAGGGAACGGACGGAGGGGAGGTAAGGAGCTACCAGACAGTGAACTCATGGAGGGAAGGTAAAGCACTGTCAGATCGTGAACTCATGGAGGGAAGGTAAAGTGCTGTCAGATCGTGAACTCATGGAGGGAAGGTAAAGTGCTAACAGACAGTGAACCTAGTGAGGGGAGGTAAGGAGCTGTTAGACAGTGACCCATGGAGGGGATGTAAAGAGCTATTAGACAGTGACCCATGGAGGAGGTAAGGAGCTATTAGACATTGACCCATGCAAGGAGTAACGAGCTATTAGACAGTGACCCATGGAACGGAGGTAAAGAGCTATTAGACAGTGAACCCATGGAGGAGAGGCAAAGAGCTATTATTGAACCCATGGAGGAGAGGAAAAGGGCTATTAGAGAGTGACCCCATGGAGGAGACGTCAAGATCTATCAGACAGTCAACTCATGGAGGCGAGGAAAACTGCTAGCAGACAGGACCCCCGGGGGGGGGGGGGGGGGGGGGGGGGGAGGTAAAGAGCGATTAGACAGTGCACCCATATAGGGAGGTAAAAAGCGATCAGATATTCAACCTAGGAGAGAAAGAAAAAACAGCGATAAGACAATGAACCTAGGGTAGAAAGATAAAGAGCGCCGACAGTCAACATAGGAGGAAAGATAAAGAGCGATCAGACAGTCAACCTAGGGAGGAAAAGATAAAGAGCGATCAGACAGACAACCAAGGAAGGAAAGATAAAGAGCGATCAGACAATGAACCTAGGGAAGAAAGATAAAGAGCGATCAGACACTGAACCTAGGGAGGAAAGGTAAAGAGCGATCAGATGATGAACCTAAAAATCAAAGATAAAGAGCGATCAGACAGTAAAACCTAGTGAGGAAAGATAAAGAGCGACAGGACAATGAACCTAGGGAGAGAAGATAAAGAGTGATCAGTCAACCAAGGGAGGAAAGATAAAGAGCGATCAGACAATGAACCTAGGGAAGAAAGGTAAAGAGCGATTCAGACAGTCATACAAGGGAGGAAAGATAAAGAACGATCAGACAATGAAACTAGGGAAGAAAGATAAATAAAGCGATCAGACAGTCAAACAAGGGAGGAAAGATAAAGAGCGATGAGACAGTCAACCAAGGGAGGAAAGATAAAGAGCGATCAGACAGTCAAACAAAGGGAGGAAAGATAAAGAGCGATGAGACAGTCAACCAAGGGAGGAAAGATAAAGAGCGATCAGACAGTCAACCTAGGAGGAAAGATAGAGAAATCAGTCATCCTAGGGAGAAATATAAAGAGCGATCAGACAATGTACCTACGGAAGAAAGAAAAAGAGCGATCAGACAGTCAACCTAGGGAGGAAAAGATCAAGAGCAATCAGACAGTCAACCTAGGGAGGAAAGATAAAGAGCGATCACACAATGAACCTAGGGAGGAAAGATAAATAGCGACCAGACAGTCAACCATTGGGGGGGGGGTGTGAAGAAGAGCGATCACACAGTCAACCTAGGGAGGGAAGATGAGAAGCGATCAGTCAACCTAGGGAGGAAAAATAAACAGCGATCAGACAATAAACCTAGGAGGAAAGATAAAGAGCGATCAGACAGTCAACCTAGATAGGGGGCGGTAAAGAGCTATCAGACCATCAAACCTAGGCAGACGAAGTTTAAAAACTATCAGACAGTGAAGCCATGGAGGGGAGCTATCAGACAGTGAACTCACGGAGGGGAGGTAAAGTTCCAACAGAAAGTAAACCCATGGAGGGGAAGTAAACAGCTGTCCGATAGTGGACTCATGCAGGGAAGGTAAAGAACTATCAGACCGTGAACTGGCGGAGGGGAAGGAAAGTGCTAATAGACAGGGAAACCTAGTAGGGGAGGTAAAGAACTTTTAGACAGTGAACCCATGGAGGAGCGGTAAAGAGCTTTCAGACAGTGAACCCATAGAGGGGAGCTATCAGACAGTGAAACCCATGGAGGAGAGGTAAAGAGCTGTTAGACAGTCAACCTACAGAGGGGAGCTATCAGACAGTGAACCCACAGAGGGGAGCTATCAGACAGTGAACCCATAGAGTGGAGCTATCAGACAGTGAACCCATAGAGGGGAGCTATCAGACACTGAACCCATAGAGGGGAGCTATCAGACAGTCAACCATAGAGGGGAGCTATCAGACAGTCAACCACAGAGGGGAGCTATCAGACAGTGAACCCACAGAGGTGAGCTATCAGACAGTCAACCCATGGAGGAGAGGTAAAGAGCTGTTAGACAGTCAACCCACAGAGGGGAGCTATCAGACAGTCAACCCATGGAGGAGAGGTAAAGAGCTGTTAGACAGTCAAACCCACAGAGGGGAGCTATCAGACACTGGACCTAGAAAGTAAAAAGCTATCAGACAGGGAACGGACGGAGGGGAGGTAAGGAGCTACCAGACAGTGAACTCATGGAGGGAAGGTAAAGCGCTGTCAGATCGTGAACTCATGGAGGGAAGGTAAAGCACTGTCAGATCGTGAACTCATGGAGGGAAGGTAAAGTGCTGTCAGATCGTGAACTCATGGAGGGAAGGTAAAGTGCTAACAGACAGTGAACCTAGTGAGGGGAGGGTAAAAAGCTGTTAGACAGTGACCCATGGAAGGGAGGTAAAGAGCTATTAGACAGTGACCCAGGGAAGGAGGAGGTAAGGAGCTGTTAGACATTGACCCATGGAAAGGAGGTAAAGAGCTATTAGACAGTGACCCATGGAAAGGAGGTAAGGAGCTATTAGACATTGACCCATGCAAGGGAGGTAACGAGCTATTAGACAGTGACCCATGGAACGGAGGTAAAGAGCTATTAGACAGTGACCCCATGGAGGAGAGGCAAAGAGCTATTATTGAACCATGGAGGAGAGGGAAAAGGGCTATTAGAGAGTGACCCCATGGAGGAGACGTCAAGATCTATCAGACAGTCAACTCATGGAGGCGAGGAAAACTGCTAGCGACAGGGACCCCAGGGGGGGGGGGGGGGGGGAGGTAAAGAGCGATTAGACAGTGCACCCATATAGGGAGGTAAAAAGCGATCAGATATTCAGAAACCTAGGAGGAAAGAAAAAACAGCGATAAGACAATGAACCTAGGGTAGAAAGATAAAAAGCGCCCGACAGTCAACATAGGAGGAAAGATAAAGAGCGATCAGACAGTCAACCTAGGGAGGAAAGATAAAGAGCGATCAGACAGTCAACCTAGGGAGGAAAGATAAAGAGCGATCAGACAGTCAACCAGGAAGGAAAGATAAAGAGCGATCAGACAATGAACCTTAGGAAAGAAAGATAAAGAGCGATCAGACAATCAACCTAGGGAGGAAAGATAAAGAGCGATCACACCAGGAGGGGAAGATAAAGAGCGATGAGACAGTCACCCAAGGGGAGAGAACGATAAAGAGCGATTTCATACAGTAAACCCAAGGAGGTGAAAGACAAAGAGCGATTCAGACAGTCAAGTAGGAGGGAAAGATAAAGAGAAAGCCAATCAACCTAGGGAAGAAATATAAAGAGCTGATCAGACCATGAACCTACGGAAGAAAAAACAG
>JADBJO010012399.1:0-5000 GCA_016801955.1 Conus betulinus
CAATCAGGGGTACTACATTAAAACTCTGGCAAAATGGCAACAGGGTGCGGGAAACAATAAAATAATCTACAACACTTGAGCCATTGGTGAAGTGTATGTGAAGTGCCCAGGAAACCCGTAAGATTTAACACCATTCAAAATACACAGACCAAATTCTTCACAGACATTTAGTAACAGACGACCAAAAGCATTAACGGACAAATCACGAGAAACACGTGCAGTTCTCTCATCAACTTCTGGATTATCGTCTGCTGAATCAGTCAGATCTGCCAGATTCTGAATTGGATCACCAAAGTCGGCTTGTAGGGAGCCAGTTCTTGCGTTCAGATCACCACAGATAATGATAGGTAAATCACTATGCTCTCTCATAAGTTCAAGCAGGCAGTCCTCTAATAAACGAACACCATTATAAATGTCAGTCTCTTCATAGTAAGGAGAGGTTTCGGGTGGCAAATAACAGCCTACCAACAAACAATCAGTTTCTGTAGCTAGAATATGTTTAGAAAGCTTCAGGAGGAAACAATGTTATCTATCTCAGTCTCTCTATTCTTTCAATAAAATTACATAAATTCTTTCTAACCAAAAAACCAACTCCACCTGATAAACGACCGTGAATGTTATCATTGAGCTTAACGCCCGCCGAATCAAAGACTTTATGACATGAGAACAGTGACTGAGGAATTGATTTAGTAAAGGTTTCACAAGAAAAGCAAAATCATATTCATTTATCAAAAATGTGAGATCACATCTCTGATGGTCCGTAAGCCTTCAACATTGAATGTCATAAAAGATAAAATTTGTTTTGAATTAGAACTAGTAAAATCACACCGTTCATTCCTGCTAACACAAAGTGATGAGCCTTGGCCTAACCCCTATTTTCTATTGTTCTGGCGCAGACTGGCGTCAAGCGTGGACTGACGCCTCTGAGTACGGTTTCTTGTCGTCAGCGAGGATGAGCAACGAGGTTCACAGCTTTGACGTCCGTTCTGTTGGCTGCAAGGACCTCTATCATCGCTGGTAGTTTTGCTGGTAGTTTTTGTCACAACGTCACTGCCAGAAGAGTGCCGTCTTAATCCACCTCGTCGGTATGATGACCTAGATGACACGTCACGTGGTTGATCAGCCCGCGGGGCCAGGGAGGAGTGTGAAGAGGTAGGCAGCGCATCTCCCACCCGACGGGAAGCAGAACTGGCCTCGGGAGACGCCTGGGACACCTCCGAGACCGAGACCAAGAACAGTCCCAGTGCTCCAACTGCCCCGAGGACCGTAGTCGTCTGCGTCCTGAAGCAGGTCGACACCCCGACTGCTGGTGACGTCAGCCTCGTCCGGACTGGAAGCGGTGCCAGATTCAGAATGCACCAGCTGCTGCTGCAATGGCATCTCCTGAACGAACTGCTCACCCTGCGTACTGCGGCCTTCTGGTGGAGGAAGGGAGGAGGGGGAGAGCGGGACTGTCTTCCAGAGTGCGAGAGATACCTCCCATGCCGGGCCTGGGTAGCAGTGGGAACAGCGTTCTGGGAAGAAACATCAGAGGGCACTTTCATATAGGGACGTGGTTGAGCAGGGCAGGCACGTGGTGTTGGAGAGGCAGGGTAAAGATGGGAAAGGACGGGCATCATGAGGAAAAAGTACTGCTCTTTCCGAGGGGCTCGGACACGACCAGTTTGCCCTTGGAATAGAAGGCATGTAAACCCTGTTGCCTGTAACTGGAAATTTCTTCCCGCTGTTGTATGGTCAGGTCTACACGAACACGAAGACCAACCTCTTGCATGTTCATTTTTGCTTTTGTATCACGTAGCACCAGCATAGCGTCTCTTAAACATACAAATTTGATCAAAATTGGCCTTGGTTTGCCATTGCCCGGTTCTCTGATCAAACCTAGCCTCTGTGCGTAGTCGATGTCACACGCATGCCAGTCTCTACCTGGGAAATATTTGCGTAGTAAACATACAACAGCATCAGACACATCAGTTTGTTCACTTGAATTCTCAGGCATACCATATAACACGACATTAGATTTTCTCAGATGTCTATCTTGTCTTTCTAGTTTGAGCTCCAGCTGTCGTAACACAGTTTTAAGATCCTCCTGCGCTGTCTTTGTATCTTCGATCTCGTGTTTCAGCACTTCCGTTTGTAAGGAAAATCTTGCTTCAAGAGCCGACAGTCGAGATTGTAGCTGTTCACTTAGCTGTTTTGTTGCACTGCTTACGTCTATCAACTGGTTCAGCTTACTTTCTAGAACCTGAGACTGTACATCTAGCTTGCTTTCGAGAGAGCGTACTGCTTGCTGCTGCATGACATCTGCATCAGTTGGGCCTGGATTGCTTTCTACGTCACCACAACACAAGAGCAGTACAGACAAGCAGAGCAAATAATTTTCATGACATCGTTGGCAGGTATTGTCAATCGTGTTAATATATGGCGTAGGGAATGATTCTGTTCATTCCCCCCTTGATGACTTGTATTATGTGAAACAGGGTAACAACTCCTGTGTATGCCCCTTAGCTGGGCAGGTCCCGGAATTATTTCAATGTCGCTACAGCACAGTAGAAGGCATGCCAATAAGAGCACAGTCACAACACCATCAGTTTGACAAGGTAGACCGGAATGTGAAATAGAAATGCACCTCCTCTGCTTTTGTTGTGAATCGAGTTTCTTGAGAAGTAAAAAAATCTTAAAGTCGCAAGTGCAAGAAACTCACGTTGAAGAGCATCAATGTTTTGCAGTACATCAAACTGTAATGTACCAACATTGCACATGCCACCGTTCAGGTTCAGCTGGTTGTGATTCACTGCAAGAGAGAAGCAACACAGCAGGGAGAGTACAACTGTCAGTGTTCTCACTGCACTGGTTGGCCAGCACAACTTCAGCCTGTGAGTAGGCGCAGACATGGAGTTCACTAAGCGTTTCCGCATAAAATGTTGCCATGTCCAATAAAATTGGCCACAGGCGGCTCTTGGAGATAAATTTGACACCGGCATAATCACGACAACACCAGCAATTTAAAACACTCAAAATAAACAATGAGAGAGTCAGCCAATTAATCAAAATTGCCAATTAAGGAGCACAATGTGACAGGCCGTCTTACCCTCAGGATGAGCTCAGAGAGAGAGAGAGAGAGAGAGGGGAGAGAGAGAGACAGAGAAAGACAGACACGCTGACAGACAGGCAAACAGGCAGGCAGGCAGACAGACAGACAGACGGACGGGGACACACACACACACACACACACACACATACAGATATAAACACACAGACATACAGACACATAAATCCTTGACAGATGGACACAAAGAGGAGACAAAAGAGACCGACCAGCACTTTTGGCGTTTCTGAAAACAAGGCACAAAAGTCTGGCGACCTGATATATTCCGACCTGTTTGAACAAGTCTGGCAGAGTGCAGTGTTTGGACAAACCGTCCGCAGCGGGAATCACTGGAGAAAGAAAGAAGCAAGACTGTTTGCATCCCGACTTGTTCTGTTTGTGTACTTTAGCGTGCGACATTAATCTCTCTCTCTCTCTCTTTTTCGCGCGAGCGAGAGCGCGCACGCATGTGTGTGTGTGTGTGTGTATCTATCTATCTATATATATATATATATATATATATATATAAGTTTAAAAGTATGATTAAAAAAGGAGATTAAAAAAAACAACAAAATTGTTTCGAGCTATTGCTCTCGTCAGGGTGTTCAGTTTGGGCACGCTACCGGTGTTATATACTGTGTGTGCAAGCGTGAGTTCTGCATGTGTTTCACGTGGCCTGTGGCTTTTTACAATTTTGATTTTTTTGGGGTGCGTTCAGGGAGGGTGTGTTAAGGAATGGTGTGTTGACAAGGATTTCCATTTGTGCCTGCGATTGTTTATATGATCTCTACTTTTGAATTCAGAGTTGCTTGATGAGATTTGCATAATATCAGCCACTTTTCTGTAGAACATAGGTTGCATTTTTTTAGAGATATCATTGTATGGTGTTACTCTTTTTATAATTTCCATGATATATTGTAGCCTATTTTTTATCTTAAAGTTTCCAAATGTGTTTACTCAGTTCTGTTTGGTTTTTATATTTTTCATTTTTGAAGGACTGTTTATGGTTTGCATATCTGGTTTTAAAATGGTTTGCAGTAATCCCTATGTATGTATAGATATATAAGATAGATAGATAAGATAGATAGATAGATAGATAGATAGATAGATGCAAACATTCATATATATATATATATATATATATACACACACACACACACACATATATATATATACAATTATGTGTGTGTGTGTGTGTGTGTGTGTGTGTGTGTGTGTGTGTGTGTGTGTACAAAAGAGAGAGAGAGAGAGAGGGGGGGTGGCGCGCGCGCGCGCGCGCGCGCGCGCGCGCGCGCGCGCGCGTGTGTGTGTGTGTGTGTGTGTGTGTGAGAGAGAGAGAGAGAGAGAGAGAGAGAGAGAGAGGTTGCATGCGTGTGTGCGCGCGCGCACGCGGCACATGTTTATGTATTTCACTATCCATTTAGCAGTCTCTCTCTCTCTCTCTCTCTCTCTCTCTCTCTCTCTCTCTCTCTCTCTCTCTCTCTCTCTCCCTCCCTCCCTCCCTCCTCTCTCTCTCTCTCTCTCTCTCTCTCTCTCTCTCTCTCTCTCTCTTTCGCTCTCACTCTATCTATGTGTGTGTTTGTGTTTGCGTCTGTGTGAGTGCGTGTGTGTGTGCCGGCGCGCTCGCGTGCGCCCGCGTGTGTGTGTATATATGTATGTGTGTGCACGCGTGCGAGGGATACGCATAGATATATAGATAGATAGATAGATAGATAGATAGATGCAAACATTGAGAGAGAGAGAGAGAGAGAGAGAGAGAGAGAGAGGGGGGGGGGAGAGAGAGAGAGAGAGAGAGAGAAACAGAGTGAGTGTGTGTGTGTGTGTGTGTGTGTGCGTGTGTGTGTGTGCGCGCGCGCGCGCGCGCGCGTGTGTGTGTGTGTGTGTGTGTGTGTGTGTGTGTGTGTGTGTATGTGTG
>JADBJO010012399.1:12500-15000 GCA_016801955.1 Conus betulinus
GAGCGCTTTTAAAATTTGACCAGGCATATTTAGTGGTATTTATGATAATTGCTCCCCACGTTGAGCGCTGTGGCCTGATGAATTCTAAAATGGAGGAAATCATTTTAGACAATCAACAAAAAATATACCGTTCTCCAACCCACAATCTTACTTTAAAAGATTAATAGAACAAACTGAAAAATTCGTACGAAACATGAGATGGAAAGCGTTTTTCTTCCTGAACCTGAATACAATAAAAGGACAAAAATACATATGGCTTCAAATCATGGCGATCTCCACCGGCCATAGACAAAATGAAAATATTTCGAGGATAAAATGAAAAGAATGATAGCCAACATTGAATTTAAAAAATCTAACAACGATTTCCAAACGTCACTAAAAAAATGAAATAAAACAATACAAAATGACAAAAAGATGTTCATGAAGGCTGACAAAACTAGTAATTACTACAAAATGGAACCAAACGAGCACTCCCAACTTCTTGATAAAAAAAAAATCCAGGAAAACTACAAAAAAGCTGATAAAACTATACATGACAAAATCCGTAAAAAAGAAAAAAGAACTTGTACATCGCATGGATCTAAGTGACAGGGTGGAAACAACAGCAAGAAAAGAAGCCTTTATAACCCTTAAAGACCATAAGCCTAATTTCCACAATAACCCAACATGCTGACTAATAAACCCATCTAAATCTGAACTGGGTAAAATAAGTAAGAAAATTTTAGAAAAAGTCATAAAAAAGGGAAAGATCAAACACTGAATACTACTCAGCAAAGCTCTGAAATTTGCCAGTAAACACACAGACATAACAGGGTCAGAAATGGAAATCATTCTTCACACCAAGAAAACTTTACTACATAGCAAAACTGAAACCTGGATCAAGAAAACGAACAAAAACTCAACATTTGATGTGACCATGGGATCGTACGACGGTGCCGAAACATGCGAACTGGTCAGACTGTTCATGCTATCCAACATCCAGAAAAACAACTCGGAAAGCAAGTCGGTCTATACAGAGATGACGCCATCGCAACAATCCAAGAAACATTGAAAACAACAAAAAAGAACTGTGCAAAATCTTCCAAAATCAAAACCTGAAAATCACCATCAAAGCAAATAAAAAGGTAGTGAACTGTTTAGACATAATGCTTGACCTCAACAACCACATATATAAACTATACAAGAAACCTAACGATACACCCATCTATGTAAAATCAAAAGTAACCACCCACCATCCATACTAAAAACTATACCCAATGGCATAAACAAGACATTATCTAATCTGTCATGTAACGAAAGAGTATTCAACAATGCAGTGGCAGAATACTAAGAAGTGTTGCAAAAAAGTGGTTACAACTACAAACTACAATGCAGCCCAGATAACAACATGAACAAAAACAAGAAAAACAGGAAAAGGAAAATCACATGGTATAACCGTCCATATGATGGGAGAGTAAAAGCAAACATAGGGAAAGAATTTTTTAAAATTCTGACATCATTTCCCAAAAGAACACAAACTATTCAAAATATTCAACAAAACACAATCAATCTATCATATTCATGTATGCTAACCTTAAAAATATAATTGATTCATCCAACAAAATGAAAAGCAACACAGTAAAGAAGGGTGAAGAAAGAAAATCTTGCAACTGCACTAAAAAAGAACAGTGTCCCCTAAGCAACACATGCCTCTATAATAACGTTGTATACCAAGCCACTGTGACATCAGAAAATGAAAAAGAAACATATATAGGGATTACTGAAAACCACTTCAAAACTAGATACGCAAACCATAAACAGTCATTCAATAAAGAAAAATACAAAAACCAAACAGAACTGAGCAAGTACATATGGAGAATTAAAGATAAAAAAAAACTATAATATATCTTGGAAAATCATAAAAAGGGCATCACCGTACAATAATATTTCAAAAAGATGCAACCAATGTTCAACAGAAAAAAAGGTTAATACTATATGTAAACCACACTTAGCAACTCTAAATACTAAGGTAGAAATAGTAAACAACTGCAGGCACAAATGGAAAGCGTTGTCAGCAAACGCACCCTGAATAACAACCTGAAACCAAAAAAGCACGTGCAGCCAACCCGCACGTGCAAGCAATGACATTGGGCCCTACAAGCTATATAACATCGGCGGTAGGCGACCCAAAAATCATCCTGAAAAGAACTGTGTGCTCGAAACAAATTTGTAGAGTTTTAGAATTCCTTTAATACCTTGTGTTTAACACACACACACACACACCACACATCTATATATATATATATATATATATTGAGAGAGAGAATGTGTGTGTGTGTGTGTGTGTGTGTGTGTGTGTGTGTGTAATTATACAGAAAGAGAAGTGAGGGAGGAAAAAATAGAGAGCAATTTTAATGTGTGTGTGTGTAGGGGGGGTTGAGAGAGAGAGAGAGAGAGGAGAGAGAGCGACAGAGAGAGAGATTTTAATGTGTGTGTGTGTGTGTGGGTGTGTGTGAGAGAG
>JADBJO010012399.1:20000-25000 GCA_016801955.1 Conus betulinus
AGTGAGTCAGTGTTGTCCTCTAGGGGAAGGACTTGGGATATTTTCTCTAATTGAGTTATGTTAAAATTTCACCTCCACCCTCTGTCTTACTGGCTACGGAAGGAGCAAATCTCCGGTACTAGTCATCGAATGAAATTTTCTGTTTTTCGGGACTGTTAAAATTACTCAAGAGTGGCTCAGGGATAATTTCCTTAAGCTTGCACACTTTCAAAATACTTACGGCTCCGAGAAACAGAACTAGAGATAAGTTCAAACATTCAATACTGAATGAACGACAAAGAACTGACACAAGTTAAGGGCACTTCCACACATCAACTTTACTTGTTTTCTACAAGGGTGAATTATTCAAATCAATTTCGCAAATTCAGTTCAGGCTGATTTTTGTTCCCACTTCTTTTGTCACCATTAAGAGAGGGAAGTTCTCGATGAGCTCAGTTGGAGTCCACTATGAATATCAGAACTTATCTGATGTTGGAGAGGACACTTGATCTCTCTGTAGTTGCTGGTGACTGATCCATTTCTCTGTAGACCAGCTGATCAATACATTGCTGGGCTGTGGTGTTTGTTCACTACCAGGCATGCCCAGGGTAGGTAGGAACCCAGGTTCTAAAACAAACAGAACCTGGTAAGTAGTTAAGTAGCTGAGAGTCTGGCTTGTCGAGTTCTCACACACTAACCTCTGGCTTTGTGTGAGATCTTAGCCAACAAAAGATTAGACTAGCCTAAATGTATCTGCCATAATTATCAGTCTCCACTTTTATTCCAAATTTCAGTGGAGTTTAACAAAGGGTCGGAGACAGTTATACAATGTTAAACAATGGAAGTCAGACAATGCTTCAATGTTTTTTTTCTTGGAAATTAAGTTGAAGTAACTTGGAATACACTTAGCCTAAGTACACATGTTGTTTAGACTTACAGTCACATACTACAAAGCGTTCTGACAATCATCAGTATTTATAAATCAACAAGTTTGTACCTAGTGCAGGCATACAGCTTTCTCTTATCAGAATTTATCATTCAGTTTTCATCTTAACAGGTAGTGTTGAATACTGGCAAAAGTCAGATTGTTAACAAAGAATCTGTGTTACCATCACAATAAAATAGACATTCATCATCTGGATAGACGTAACCAAGTATTGGCATAGAGTTATACTGTCAAAACACATGGCATACATACAATCAATGTATGGTCTCAAAATTTAGAAACATAGTTTCAACTCACAGTTCTTCTGGGTGATCAGTGAATCTTAAACAGGATCAGAGTAGGTGAGATAAACTTTCACTCTCTCTGGTTTACCCCTGTTGTAATTCTTGATTCACTTACAGCTTGTCTGTGAAGGGCAGTGATTGCTCACAATGAGTTTCCCCTTTTTATAGGCTAATCCACTTATTCCGTTTCCTGTTCCGGTTGTCTTTGTGCCACTATAGACAAAAGTAATGCCAACTGCTCTTTCTCAGCAGTTGGCATTGCTTTTAATGCGCCTTCATCAGTACATGCCAATTGACAAAGGACTGTTTAACATGATTGCGTCATGCCCGGCGGACCGCCCGCACAGTTGCCATGGCGCATGGTAAGGGAAGGAGGAAAAGCAAGCACGGTCCTTTTGTCCTAGCCCAAGACCATCTCTGCACATGAGATAAGTGAGAGGAGAGGAAAGGGAAGAGGAGAGAGAGAGAGAGAGAGAGAGAGAGAGAGAGAGGGGGGGGGAGGGGGAGACGGTCGACTTCAAACAGACTGCGGGAAGAGTGAGAGGGATGAGGTTTGAATAAGGAAGGAAGGGGGGTGGGGGTGGTGGTGACGGCAATGTAAGCTTTTATTCCGTTTGTGAGACAAAGGGAGGATGGTCTATGTGTTTGTACAGTTTGTACAAGAGGGTGGGTGTAGGACGGGATGGTGTGATAGTAAATTTCGTCACACTGATGACAAACAGTCAGCGTCAATTCTAGCCGATGACTGAGCAAAATCTCACTTCTGTGGTGACGACTAGTTCTTCAGTGCTCTAAGTCGCTGTCACCTCTCTCTCTCTCCCTCCACCCACTTATTTCCCCTTGCAGCCATTGCCAGCCCTGCCCATGCCATTGTCCTTCGCCCTCCCTCCCCTTTCGCCCGCAGCTCTTTGAAATAACCTTGAATTACTGCAGCTCTCCCACTGCCAGTCAAAGAATGACCAAGGTTAACAGTTCAACCCAGTGATTTATTTCTCTCATAGGGTGTAGTCTCTGTTTCTATATATAAAGCGTACATCTTCACCATAACGCATTTTTTTGCTTTTTTTTTTTTTTTTTTTTTTTTTTTACAAAACGTGCATGCTACTAAACCGTGCTAGCTTAGTTCTTTATTTAGTAATACACTCATGATAATCTTAGTTTTGATTGAAAAGGCATCATATATAGTCCGATCTTGACAAAAAGTAACAAGACAGTTGTTACTGTTTTTTCTCCATATAATATCATCCAGTGTATGTCTTATCAGACGATAAGGCAGTGCTTGTAAGTGATCGTCATTCATCAGAAAAATATCGTAATGTTAATATCATTGCTTAAAATCAATCGCCGATTTACGACCACTGTGAATCCCTTACATCTTCATACAAGCAATGACTGGGTAGATCTTGACAATGCAGTTATGCCCAGTTTGATGACGCTCATGCTTACACGTAGTAAGAAAACCTAATGTTAAAATATGCCAAAACACACACACACACACACACACACACACACACACATGGTTGGGCAGCCAAAACAGTATGATTACAAACACACTCTTGTTACACATGTGAGTGCAAAATCTTTCGGACTCTTGTGACACAATCTTTTTGAAAAAAAAAACAAAACATTATACAAGCAAACACATGTATGTCTTGGGCAAGTCTCCATGTATAAGTCGACTCAAGGCATCTTTCTGTAAGATTTTGTTTTTTCAAATTTTCATGTTGTGTTCATTGAGTAGAAAGAAACTCGTGGAGAGCGTGGCAGCAGAGAGTCCCTTCAAGCAAGCGTTTTGGCCCTTACCTCCTGAGACTCTAGGGGTTGGGCCACACACCCGTTCATGACTCCGGATGTCCCTCTGCTGCCCCTTTTTTCCCATCTTGGGACGAGCCATGGCTGGGATTCAAACCCATGCCCTCTGGACATGCTCATTTTCCACTTAATTACTCGCATACTAACCACTGAGCCACTGGGACACCTGATATTTGTAGGAAAGTTAAGCCTTATGAACTTCACTTTTGTCCTCCTTGACCGGATCCAGCTTGAACACCTCTCTGCTACTTCTGCCATCGCTTTCAGGGCTCTGGTTTTTTCCCTCCCTGCAACTGAGAGCTGTTTCATGAGGCTGTATGCAGACGTTCCTACAAACCCCCCTAGCTCCAATTTCTGCAGTGAGGACTTTGATCTGATAGCCTTCTCTCCTCAGGCTGTTTGCCAGATCAACATACTTTTCAGTCGTGTAGATTTGAGCTGCCTCCATTCTGTTCTCATATGGCACCGTGATCTCGATCATGATCAGCTACTTGGTTGACTGAGAGTGGACTACTATGTCTGGTCTCATGCCACTCTTGCTGATGACCTCTGGGTGACTCTTCCATTCTTGGAGGTCTGCAGTACACTCCCAGTCATCTGCCCCGTCCAGCAGACTGTCTGCATGTTCCGAGTGGCACTGTTGTGCTTGGACATGATTCGCTGCCTGCTGCCGCGAAGAATGTTTGCGGGTGCCTTTGGAGTCCTGATTTTCCTTTTGTGGTGTTGGTACTAGCCCAGACTACTTGTACAATCTCTTTGACCACACTTGGTTGTGCCTCCATATGTACCTTCCTTGAGCCAGGTCTACTTTACATGATCTAGTTGCAAAGTGAAACGACCGCAGGCGGAAATAAAAACAAATTTTAAATAAATGTCAGCGAACCGCCCAAAGAAACGTGGACAAACGAGACACAAGACAAACACACAACGCGTTTCGACCTTTTAGGTCTTCATCAGGTGAAACAAAAACGAAAGAAATAACGAAATAACGAAAAAAAATAACGAAAATGCACTTAGCTAGGTGCATTTTCGTTATTTTTTTTTCGTTTTTATTTCACCTGATGAAGACCTAAGAGGTCGAAACGCGTTGTGTTTTGTCTTGTGACTCGTTTGTCCACGTTTCTCTGGGCGGTTCGCTGACATTTATTTAAGATTTACTTTACATGAGCTTAGTACATGCTCCACTGTTTGTTTTTCATGGCAGAGGGGGCATGAAGGATCGTCTGTTTTCCCTCACTTCACCAGGTTTGCATTTGGGGGCAGAAGGTCATATGCAGATCTGAGAATGAAGCTGATCCTGAGAGGGGCCATGTGCCAAATGTCATTCCAAGTGAGACTTCTTTTTGGTGTGCATTCTCCCACATTGTCCATTTGCTCTTGCTGGCTCTGCTGGACTGCTTTTTGGAGTCTATTTTGGTCTTCTTCTTTTCATCTCCTGAATCATCATCATGTCTCTTTGGCTTTTCCTTTGAGCACCATTCAGTTTTGGTCACCCCCAGTCCTTGTTTGATGGTCTGTGTGTGTGTCCTGTTATTTCTCTCTGATCTTGAGACTTTCTTTTGCAGAATCTATCGCCTCTGAACTTTCCATTTTCTGCCTGTCTTCAGCTGGGGCTTGATTGCTTCTACCGCCTTGTCTCCTGAGTCCTCCAGCATGCTTTGAAGTCTGATCTTCCCTGCTTTGTATTCCTCCAGGATGGATTTTTGTGGTAGTTTCAGCTTTGCGTGGCGACAGTACAGCGCTATGTCAGTCAGACAGGGTGGGACACCAAGCCATTTCCTTGTGAACTTGTCGATTTTGGATTCTATTGCCTCCACTATGCTGGTGCAGATGTCGTATATCATCAGAGGCTATAGGAGCTTTGGTATCAGCATGAACTGCAGACAACAGACCTGTAATTGCAGGGAGCCCACACTGGTCAATGGTCTCCAAGCCTTCTTCTTCCGACATCTGTTTTGTTTCTTTTGCTCTTTGTGTGT
>JADBJO010012399.1:32500-58362 GCA_016801955.1 Conus betulinus
TTGAATGGATGTCGTCGACTGAGGGGCCCTCTACACGCAAAGACACGATAGATACGTTGGCATCATCAGAGAGGAGCTACAGAAATGCATGGTGACGGATTTTGTGGGTGTGTTTCAAGACAGGCCTGTCTCTATAAACGGTGTTGAAGATCTACCAAGGCTGAAACCTGATTCATGCTTCATCAACCATCGAAATTCAGTGGCATTCGTCATCGAGGTTTCAAACCCATTTGACACATTCATACAAACATGGTATGAGAGCAAATTTCAAAAGTACATGCCTCTTTGCTATGCTCTTAGTGATGCCGGATTTAGCACGAAAGTGTGTTGTTCTAGTGGTAGGTTCACTAAGCATGGTTCATAAAAGAGTGGTTTCAGGACTTTCAATGTTGGGACTGCCCCCATAACAAATGTAAACAAATCGTAAAACACTTGAGCATGTCTGTCATGATTGGGATCTAGGCGTGGTTTGGTCAAGACGGTACCACCTCATGAGCCAGCCTTGAAACTGATAGATGGTGACTTCCAAACTGGAGGGAGAGAGAGGAGAGAGAGAGAGAGAGAGAGAGAGCGAGAGGATGAGAGAAAGAGAGAGAGAGGACAGAGAGAGAGAGAGAGTATGGGAAAGACTAGTTTTTATGGATGCGCCTGCAATCTGTACTACTGTGTATAGTGTGTTGATTTGACAAGTTTAACGCATTAAAGTAATTGGTGATGATGCATGTAGGCCTATGATGCGAATGGGAACTGTACGCCAAGCAGCCTGTGCATACTTGGTGGGTTATATTGTTGTTTGACCCAAAAGTAGGGCATTTCTTTTCACTTATTATGTGTTTTTGATATGTATATTATGGTATCATGTGCGGCCTATTTATGTTTTATGTTTTTTAATCCGTTCTTCTGTTGTGTTGGTTTTTTCTGTTGTGTTTTTCTTGTGCGTTTTTCTTTCTTTTTTTTTTTGTTGTTTCTTGGATTGGCTTGTCTTGGGGCTGTGGTTGTTCTTTGGGCTCTTATGTTGGTTTCTTTGTAAGTAGTAGTGTATCACTCTCTCTTGTCTGGTTCTCTCGTCTTTGTATTGTCTCTGGTGCTTTGTCTCGCATTATCTCTCTTGTAAAAAGATGTGTTTTCTTAGCTCTCTTGTTTCTCTTTTCCTCCTGTCTGTTCTATCTCTCTCATTCTTTTTCATTCTATCTGTTAGAATCTTCTCTGAGTTTGATTCTTTCTTCATGGTTTCCTCATCAATTCTTTGGAAATCTGCGTCAGTCTCGGAGTTTTTGGACAGAGAACGTGGAGACGACGAGGTTATGAGGTGTCTGCTCTTGTTCTAGCTATCTATCTATCTCGTCCATAGCAGATCTGATCTATCTTGAGTGGGCTCGCTATCTGAATTAATCTAATCTCTGTGTGAGCGACACAGAACAAGGGTGTATGATGTATGGTATGTAGGGTGGAGTAGGGTGTTGTATGTACGTATGTATCTGTTGTATGTATGTGGGGGGTTGGGGGGGTAGGTTGTATGTATGTATGTATGTATGTATGGTTATGTGGGGGGGTGTATGTATCTTTAGCTGTCTAGTTATCGCTTCTACGGTTTTGTGTGTTGTTTGTTTGTTGTGTGTCGTGGGGGTGGATAGCCGGGGGTTGGTATGCTACCTCTAGTACCTACCTGTGTTTGTACTACTATATACCTACCTGCCTACCTATCTACCTACCTACCTATTTACCTCTTCTATAATTTATTTTTTTTGTCTATCTATCTATCTACCTATTGTGGGTTTATCTATCTAACTTATCATCGCACACACACACACACACACACACACACACACACACACACCACACACACCCACACACACACATAGACACACACACACACGCCTGACGCGCGCGGCGCGCACGCATCTCTCCTCGAATCTCGCGCGCGCGCGAAACGCATATAGGAGGGGTCTGAAAGCACAGCTCTCTCAAGCGAAATTTGCCGAAATCAGTTGAATACAATTACTCAAAACAAAGCATCTTGAGGATATACAGGAGGGATGAAGAGGAGAGAACATCTCCAAGCTCTATTTTGCCGAAATGTGGCACTATTTGCATCGGTCCTGTTTTTTCCCCAACCGTGAAACACAAATACTCCACATCGCTAAGATGATATTGATGACAGGGAGGAGGGGTGTTTTGAACAAGACACTGGTATCCAAAGCCCCGAACCACTACCGCCTGATGGACTAGTCAAAAGCACGCATTTCCTATCAGATATTGTAGAGACATATCCTATTAGCCAATCGGTGGTGTTCGCTTTCTGGGTTTCTGGTGGCGAGGAAGATCGAAATGGTTGCTAGATGTTTCATGCATGAAAGCAGACGGGAGGAAACTCCCATCTACAGGACTGAAATTAATCCAGTCTAGCAGCAGCCTGAGGGAATCTGGCCTCATAACCAAGTCCTCGTGACTGACATTGGGGCAAAAGTCATAGACCCATAGACCAATGAATTTATAGATAGATCTCGATTTCTGATAAACACGGACCAGAGCGATGAAAGTTAGGCTGAGGCAAAATGGCAAATGTGAAAAAAGTTTCAAATGTGTGTGGGGTGTTTGTGTTGGGTGTGGGTGGTGTTTGTGGTGTGTGTGTGTGTGTGTGTGTGTGTGTGTGTGGTGTGTGTGTGTGTGTGGTGTGCGTGCGTGCTGTGGTGCGTTTGCGTGCGTGGTTGCCTGCGTACATGCATGTGCACGCGCACGTGCGCGCGCGCGAGTGTGTGTGCGTGTGTCCTTGTGCGTTTGTGTGCGTGGCTGCCTGCGTGTACGCATGTGCAAGCGCACGTGTGTGGTGTGTGTGTGTGTGTGGTGTGTGTGTGTGTGTGTGTGTGTGTGTGTGTGTGTGTGTGTGTGTGTGTGAGTGTGTGTGTGTATGTGTGTGTGTGTGATTGTGTGCGTGTGTGTGCGTGTGTGTGCGTGCGTGCGTGCGTGTGTGTAGTATGTGTGTGTGTGTTTGTGTCAAAGCCCAACTGTTTAGGCAAACGCAATATGCTAATCTGTCCCTGCCACTTCCATGATCAAACAAGTTTCTATGCTTTTTACATGTTTGTGCATCTCTCTGCACCCATCGCACCCTTCATATCTGATCATGGAAGAAAACGAGAATTCACAGACCATTTCCTTCACAAACAAGGTAAACTATCTCCAACATATCTGTGACCTTTGTTTTTAGTAATTTAGTGCACTTTTAGTTTTGTTGTTGGTTTTATGTTTGTTTACATTCATAAGATTGTCCAGTTTTTGTATGCACGTGTGCTGGATGCGTTTTGAGCCTATCTGATGTGGTATTGCGTTATTTAAAAGTGATCATTGTTATTGTTTGTTTATTTTTCGTATGCCACCGAAAAACAAGCCTGAATAGTGCAGATAAGCTAGCATTTTTACAACAAAGTGTTAACGTACTGATAATCTGTTTTAGCTTCAGTAAACTGTGGCACCAATTGACTTTCTGTCAGCAATTTTATGTTGCCGAGGGACTTTTATTTCTAATCTTCACGACGGATCTGCGAGTAAGAGGAGGTGTTGTGAGGGTGGAAATTGTGTTGGAGATCACGTGCGTTCCTTGCCACTAACTTAGTAATCGACCTATTCGTCTTTTCAAAAAAAAAGTTCTTAGTTTCTAAGGTGCTGTAATCTTAACTTGCGAAAATGTATCTTCATAAGTGTTACAGTCCGTTTTAAGAATTTTTTTGCCGCCCTCTTACCCCCCCCCCCCCCCCCCCCCCCAGCTTTTTCTTACCCCATCCCAAGTCATCCACAAACCCTTCTCTGCATCTGTGTCTGCATATGTAATTTCTGCTCTCTCTCTCTCTCTCTCTCTCTCTCTCTCTCTCTCTCTCTCTCTCTCTCTCTCTCTCTCTCTCTCTCTCTCTCTCTCTCAAGAAAACAGAAACACTATGACTGCTTTGTTCTTAGTTTTACTTCTGTAGAGGAAAGCGTTCAAGACTGCCACGTCCTTTTTAAAACAGTAAATAAAGACAAACACACGTGAAATCTTCTCACTCTTGCAGTTCAGTAGGTGTTCTTACGTCACAACAGTTATCAGTTCCGTGTTGAAGTCTTGGCAGCCAAATTAGATAAGAATGGGGTTGGGGGTGGGGGTGGGGGGGGGGGAGACAAAGAAACAGTACATGTATGTGTTCATCGTAAGACAGCAGTTCACAAACCATCAGTTGTTTGAGACTGTATACGTCAAATACAAATGACAAAGGCTAATATTGATTTTCAGATGGATTCACGCCGAGTTATTATAAATGCAAGGGAGGCAAAATAAGCAGAGGTGAACAATGAAACTAAAGAAGATAAACGATCAAGCAATCATATAGAAACTCAGATATGATCCCGAGTTCTTTTTCTATGCCAGACAAAACAAAAATGAAAAAAAAAAAAAAAAAACATTTTCAAGAATATCCACAGAGTGTCGCGAAACCGAAGATTCCTTCCATGATTTCACTTCAACAAAGGCCATTCAATCCAAAAACAAACACACAAAGCGCTCATCTAAAAACAGAAAGACGCAAAACGTCAAGTCAGGGGTCCCTCTTCAAAATGGCATCGTTTTATGTTCTATTCTTTTCAACATTTGAGCCAGGGTGACATACAATCTCAGTAGCCTCTCTAAATCGCTACATTGAAGTGATGTGGAAAGAAAACCCACAGTGATTCAGTTATGGATGATGTGGCTGTTCTTTTTCAGCCTGGCAGGCGATGTTTAAATATAGAGGGAGCAAGGCCTGATATTCCGGAATTGCTCAATAGGCGTAGTAAACAGACTTCCTACCAAAGGCATATAATCATGGCTAAATCTTCTCTTTTCCTATGACATTTAACTTCTCTTGATATTAAATTATTAAGTCTAATATACTTCTCACAATGGAGATTCAACATCGCTAAAAACATATCCGACCTTGTAAACACAACGATTTTTTTTTTTTTACGGTAATCTCAAAGTGCTACCCATTTCTCTTTTCATCTTTAATATAAACTGTTCCAAAAGACAAAGCAGACTGATTAGGCTCTGATAAATCTGTTATTGCAATAAATTCATACAACACAATACAATGCAGTTCAATACAATACATTGCAATCGATAGTCTTTCCATCCATTTAAACATCCGTATTAAGGTGAAAACGATAGACCCATTAAAATCAGCCACCACTTCACCTGTTTTTGTTCGTCTGGGCAGGATCATGAGACTGGTGACCAACGGATGTATCTGATATCTGTTTGAAACAAAATGGGCGTTTTAAGTACCATGGAATCAGGCTCCCATAAGAACATTCACATCCAAAACAAAGTACCTCTGCTCACCACAAACGCTAGCTCATGAAACAGAATCCTGTTCCGGACCTGACATACTGTAATGGGACCGCCAGGATCTGATGCCAACGTGCTGAAAACTGATCTGCGGGTTGTATTCCGACTGGAGGAGTTTCTTTAGGGACTAATGGAGAAAATGACGAGTTAAGGTGTCTAGATGTAATGTCAACAAGATGCAAAACATATAAACGTACTCCCAGTTTATCTTGAATAGTGATAACCTTTCTTTATACCAAATGTTATTAAAACCCACCAATATATATAAAACCACGGCAAAATAACGGTTTTAACGGATATTTAACCGAGGTACACTTTTGAAACTGGCATCCAGATCGGACAATATGTTAAGAATAACGGTTTTTTAACGGTCAAATTTTGAAACACTATATGGAAGTGCCATTTCTGTGTGATAACCTATCTATGTACCAAATGTCATTAAAATCCACCAATGTATAAGAAATAACGGCATGATAACGGTTTTAATGCTTATAAAACCGATGTGCACTTTTGAAACTGGTATTTCAGTCCTCACTGGGTTTAAGACTGTGTACATACCAAAGTTCATCCAAATCGGACAATATGTCAAGAATATGATTTTAACGGTCAAATTTCGCAACACTATATAGAAATGCCATTTGTGTGTGATAACCTCTCTGTATACCAAATTTCATCAAAAATCCACCTATATACATATAAGAAATAACGGGAAAATAACGGTTTTTAACGGTTGTTTAATCGATTTTCAGCATTTCATCACATACATATGGAAAGAGGCTCCGATTTGTCACAAATAATCCAAACCGCTTATAAATCGGCCAAGTACCCTTCTGAGATATTCCATAAAGAAAAAAACCGTTTTAGGCCGTTATAGCCGTTGGTAACGGCTATTCTGGTTAAATAAAACATCGGGCACCATCCGTGATCCATAATAAAGATACCTACAATTTTTCAGAAAGATCAGCCCGTAAGTTTTGTCTGCAGCGAGTGTAACACATTTTGACCACGAACAGATTATCCTGAATACGCATGAGATATTCCATAAAGAGAAAAAAAAAACCGTCTTGGGCTGGTGTAACCGTTAGTAATGGCTATTCGTGTAAACATCGGCCATCATCTGTGACCCATAATGAACATACTTAGAAATTTTCAAAAAGATCAGCCAAGAACTTTCTGAGATTTTCCATCAAGACGAAAACCATTATGGGCCGTTAGTGACAGCTATAACGGTAAACTTAATGTCGGCCATCTCTGTAACCCATAATGAACATACCTACAAATTTTCAAAAAGATCGGCCACTTACTTTCTGAGATATTCCATAAAAAAAACCCGCTATGGGTCGTTATAGCGTTAGTAACGGTCATAATGGTAAATTAAACGTCGGGCATGATCCGTGACCCATAATGAACATACGTACAAATATTCAGAAAGATCGGCATAGTACTTTCTCAGACATTCCATAAAAAAGGAAAACTATTATGGGCCGTTACAGCCGCCAGTAACGGCTACAACGGTAAACTAAAACATCGGACATCATTCGTCGCCCATAATGGAAATACCCACAAATTTTCAGAAAGATCGGCCAAGTATTTTCTCAAATATGCCATAAAGAAAAAAACCATTACAGGCCGTTACAGCCGTTAGTAATGGCTACAACGGTAAACTAAAACATTGCTCATTATTCGTGACCCATTATGGACATGCCTACAAATTTTCGGAAAGATCGGGCACGTACTTTCTCTGAGATTCCATAAAGAAGAAAAACCGTTAAAGGCCGTCACACCCGTTAGTAACGGCTATAACGGGGTAAATTAAAACATCGGGCATCATCCGTGACCATTAATGAACATACCTACAAATTTTCAGAAAGATCGGCCAAGTATTTTCTGAGATATTCCATAAAACAGCAAAACCGTTACAGGCCGTTACAGCCGTTAGTAACGGCTACAACGGTCAACTAAAACATCGGGCATCATCTGTGACCCATAATGAACATACCTGCTAATTTTCAGAAAGATCGGCCAAGTACTTTCTGAGATGTTCCATAAAGAAGAAAAAACCTTTAAGGCAGTTACAGCCGTTAGTAACGGCTATTACGGGGCAAACTAAAACATCAGGCATCATCATGACCCATAATGAGCATGCCTGCTAAATTTTCACAAAGATCAGCCAAGTATTTTCTGAGATATGCCATAAAGAAGAAAAACCGTTACAGCCGTTAGTAACGGCTACAACGGTCAACTAAAACATCGGGCATCATCTGTGACCCATAATGAACATACCTGCTAATTTTCAGAAAGATCGGCCACGTACTTTCTGAGATGTTCCATAAAGAAGAAAAAAACCTTTAAGGCAGTTACAGCCGTTAGTAACGGCTATTACGGGGCAAACTAAAACATCAGGCATCATCCATGACCCATAATGAGCATGCCTGCTAATTTTCACAAAGATCAGCCAAGTATTTTCTGAGATATGCCATAAAGAAGAAAAACCGTTACAGCCGTTAGTAACGGCTACAACGGTCAACTAAAACATCGGGCGTCATCTGTGACCCATAATGAACATACCTGCTAATTTTCAGAAAGATCGGCCATGTACTTTCTGAGATGTTCCAGAAAGAGAAAAAACTGTTACAGGCAGTTACAGCGTTAGTAACGGCTATTACGGGGCAAACTAAAACATCAGGCATCATCCATGACCCATAATGAACATGCCTGCTAATTTTCACAAAGATCGGCCAAGTATTTTCTGAGATATGCCATAAAGAGAAAAACCGTTAAAGGCTGTTACAGCCGTTTAGTAACGGCTACAACGGTGAACTAAAACATTGCTCATTATTCGTGACCCGTAATGAACATACCTACAAATTTTCATAAAGATCGACCACGTACTTTCTGAGATATTCCATATAAAGAAGAAAAACCGTTACAGGCCGTTACAGCCGTCAGTAACGGCTATAACGGGGTAAATTAAAACATCGGGCATCATCCGTGACCATTAATGAACATACCTTCAAATTTTCAGACAGATCGGCCAAGCACTTTCTGAGATATTCCATAAAGAAGAAAAAAAAACCTTACAGGCCGTCACAGCCGTTGGTAACGGCTATAATGGGGTAAACTAAAACATCAGGCATCATTCGTGACGCATAATGTACATACCTGCTAATTTTCACAAAGATCGGCCTAGTACTTTCTGAGATATTCCATAAAGAAGAAAAAACCGTTGCAGGGCGTTACAGCCGTTAGTAACGGCTACAACTGTCAACTAAAACATCGGGCGTCATCTGTGACCCATAATGAACATACCTGCTAATTTTCAGAAAGATCGGCCATGTACTTTCTGAGATGTTCCATAAAGAAGAAAAAACCGTTACAGGCAGTTACAGCCGTTAGTAACGGCTATTACGGGGCAAACTAAAACATCAGGCATCATCTATGACCCATAATGAACATGCCTGCTAATTTTCACAAAGATCGGCCAAGTATTTTCTGAGATATGCTATAAAGAAGAAAAACCGTTAGAGGCCGTTACAGCCGTTAGTAACGGCTACAACGGTAAACTAAAACATTGTTTATTATTCCTGACCGATAATGAACATACCTACAAATTTTCAAAGAGATCGGCCACGTACTTTCTGAGATATTTCATAAAGAAGAAAACCCGTTAAGGCCGTTACAGCCGTTAGTAACGGCTATAACGGGTAAACTACTAAAACATCGGGCATCATCTGTGTGACGCATAATGAACATACCTGCAAATTTTCAGAAAGATCGGCCAAGTACTTTCTGAGATATTCCATAAAGAAGAAAAAACCGTTACAGGACCGTTACTAACGGCTGTAACGAGGTGAACTAAAACATCGGGCATCATCCGTATCCCGTAATGAACGTACCTGCTCATTTTTACAAAGATCGGCCAAGCACTTTTTCTGACTTATTCCATAAAGAAGAAAAACCGTTACAGGCCGTTAGAGCCGTTAGTAACGGCTACAACGGTAAACTAAAACATTGCTCATTATTCGTGACCCGTAATGAACATACCTACAAATTTTCATAAAGATCGACCACGTACTTTTCTGAGATTCCATAAAGAAGAAAAACCGTTACAGGCCGTTACAGCCGTCAGTAACGGCTATAACGGGGTGAATTAAAACGTCGGACATGATCCGTGACCATTACTGAACATACCTACAAATTTTCAGACAGATCGGCCAAGCATTTTCTGAGATATTCCATAAAGAAGAAAAAACCTTACAGGCCGTCACAGCCGTTAGTAACGGCTGTAATGGGGGGTAAACTAAAACATCAGGCATCATTCGTGACGCATAATGAACATACCTGCTAATTTTCACAAAGATCGGCCAAGTACTTTCTGAGATATTCCATAAAGAATAAAAACCGTTGCAGGCCGTTACAGCCGTTAGTAACGGCTACAACTGTCAACTAAAACATCGAGCGTCATCTGTGACCCATAATGAACATACCTGCTAATTTTCAGAAAGATCGGCCATGTACTTTCTGAGATGTTCTATAAAGAAGAAAAAACCGTTACAGGCAGTTACAGCCGTTAGTAACGGCTATTACGGGGCAAACTAAAAACATCAGGCATCATCTATGACCCATAATGAACATACCTACAAATTTTCAAAGAGATCGGTCACGTACTTTCTGAGATATGCCATAAAGAAGAAAAACCGTTACAGGCCGTTACAGCCGTCAGTAACGGCTATAAACGGGGTAAATTAAAACATCGGGCATCATCCGTGACCATTAATGATCAACCTACAAATTTTCAAAAACATCGGCCAAGTACTTTCTGAGATATTTCATAAAGAAGAAAACCCGTTAAGGCCGTTACAGCCGTTAGTAACGGTTATAACGGGGTAAACTAAAACATCGGGCATCATCTGTGACGCATAATGAACATACCTACAAATTTTCAGAAAGATCGGCCAAGTACTTTCTGAGATATTCCATAAAGAAGAAAAACCGTTACAGACCGTTACAGCCGTTAGTAACGGCTGTAACGAGGTGAACTAAAACATCGGGCATCATCCGTATCCCATAATGAACGTACCTGCTCATTTTACAAAGATCGGCCAAGCACTTTCTGAGATATTCCATAAAGAAGAAAAACCGTTACAGGCCGTTACAGCCGTTAGTAACGGTTATAGTGGTAAAGTAAAACATCGGGCATCATCCGTGGCCCATAATGAACATACCCACAAATTTTCAGAAAGTTCGGCCGAGTATTTTTTTTTCTGGAGCGAGTGGAACACATTTTGACCACGGACACACACAAACACAGACAGACAGACAGACACACAGACAGCATTTCTTCTTTCCCATTCAAAAGTACTACTCTGTTCTATAAGAACTGGGTGTACAAAAATGGATAGATGGTGATGTGATGAAAGTGTTAGCTGCTTTTATGATTGTTCGTTTTCATCAAAGGTTCCCACTGGTGCGCTGCAGAATGGGAAACAAAGAGCTTGACCGGCTGGGAATGAAGGGAAGGATGGAGTTGGGGGTTCGATGGTGATAGCTTTTAGGTCGTCTTGGGGCTGTAATGGCAGTGTAACAGATCGTTTGAACATTTTGATCTAATCATTCAATATCAAGATTTCCCATTTCTCCGGCTTTCAGCTTTCTTTTGTGTAATTATTCATAATGATTTATTCTGTAAATGATGATGTAAAGATTCAGATGTATTACTTTAAAAAATGATGATCTGGCGGAAATATGCCACATTAAGAATACTTAGCGTTTGTATTCACGAGTATCGCGTATGTGTTACACACAACGGACATATAGATGACTGTTTTTTCAGTCAGTCAGTCAGTCAGTCATTCCCCTGACCGCTGGGGTCGTTGGGGGGACGTGATGAGGCAGCCGCAGTTTCTCTCCAGGCTCTTCTGTTAGTGGCTGTCTTGAGGAGATCTGGCATGGTCATTTTGGTCCAGTCCTTTATATTGTCGGACCAGCTCTTTCTCTGCCGTCCTCGTCTGCGCCCTCCTTCAACGATACCTTGAAGGACGGTTTTGGAGAGGGTGACTGTTTTACGACACGAGTAATATGATATTATATTCAAATAAATGTATACTAAATAGTCAGTCAGTATATCCTAGCTCAGCTTTTCCTTCCATCATCCTCCTCCGCCCAATCTTTCACACTGACCCCCTCCCAGTTCCCTTCAGTACTCACCCTGCCACCCCATCACTATGGTCGTGATTTTCTTACCTTTCTTACCCTTTCTGTCATTCTCTCTGTCTCCAGTCTTCTCAATAGTGTGTTCATTCCGAATGTGTTTTTGTATTGTATACTCCAAGCAGATGAGATATATACACATAAGATGCTTACTCGTTCACTGAAATATGTCTTAGGAAAAGTAAATTATGCATGCGCGACATTCACACAGATACACCATCAAAATCTTCCACCAGCCTTTTTTTGAGGATGGGCGCGCTTGCGTACGTATGGGTAGATGAATAGGTGGTTTTCCATGCTTCTCTCTCTCTCTCTCTCTCTCTCTCCTCTCTCTCTCTCTCTCTCTCTCTCTCTCTCTCTCTCTCTCTCTCCTCCTGTCAATTGTAAATAGTTCTTTGTGTGTGGATTCACCCCTCACACAATCAGAAAGAGAATGTTATTCCGTTTGGAGCGTGTTATTAAGGCTTGAACGCGCTGTCGACAGCTTCCATGAAACAATGTATTGCAAGACAACATGGCGTTCATTCTTTTCGATGGCCTTCTGTATCAAAACATTGCAGCCACCATGATTTCAGATGTATCTGTCTTGGCTCCCCCCCCTCTCTTGCCGCATTTTCTCTCCAGGCTCTTTTGTTTGTGGCTGTCTTAGGAGTTCCACCATGGTCACATATGATCCTGTCCCTTATATTGTCTCTCCAGTCTTTTCCCTGCCCTCCCCTCCTCTTCCCCTCTCCTTCTCCCTACCTTCAATTCTCTCTCCCGATGGTCCCTGTCTTTCCCTTCTGCCTCTCTCCATCTATTCCAATAAATGTATACTCTGCTCTCTGCCAGTCTCTCCTTCTCTGCCCCCCTTCTGTCCTTCCTCTCCTCCTCTCCTCCCAATCTCTCCTCACTCTCTCACTCCCAGTTCCCTTCAGTCCTCACTTCTGCCCAAATACCCAACTATGTCTTTTCATTTTCTTAGCTTCTCACCCTTTCTGTCCTCATTCTCTCTGCCTCCATTTCTCAACTGACTGTGTCCCTGAGAATGCCACCGTGTTTTTATTTGATACTCCAGGCAGATTGATATATACACATAAGATCGCTTACTCGTTTACGTGAAATCTTCTCGGACATCTCTTATGCATCGCGACTTCTGGCAGAATCCCCCATCAGTTCGTTTGTCCAGCCTAGATGAGGGATGGTTCTGCGACTAGTATGGGCAGATGAAAGTTGGTCCTTTTCATGCTCTCTCTCAGGCTCTCTCTCTCCCTCTCCTCTCTCTCTCGAAACAAATCTGCTCGCTCCTCTGCTCTCTCTCTCTCTCTCTCTCTCTCCACCATTCTTTGTCTGTGGATTCCTCCCGTCACAATCGTCTCTATGTTTCTCCGTTTAGGAGCGTGTTATTCTGTCACTTAACCTCTCGTCTCTCTCTGCTTCCAATGACCTCTGAACTCTCAAGACAACATGGCGTTCCTGCTTTTCGATGGCCTTTTTCCTTCATTGCTGACATCTTGTCCTTCCATCCCCCTCACTCTCTCTCTCTCTCTCTCCTCTCTAGATCCTCTTCTCCATCGTGTTTCTCCTTCTGTGTTGCGCAGCTCTGACTCTGCCATTTAAACACCCTGTCTTTCCTCTTTCGTTCTCTTTTCCCTTCTCTCTTTTCTGTACGGTTGTCTTTTTTCTCGGTCTCCTGAATTGCAGAAAAGCCTCTCTACCTCTCTCTCTCCTGCCTCTCCTCTCCTCTCTGTTCTTCCCTCGCTCTCCTCTTCTCCTCAAATCTGTCTCCGGTCTGTTGTCTCTCTCTGCTCTTTTTCCTTCTCGTGAATGTCCTCCTGCTTTCTCTCTCTCTCCCTCTGTCTCTCTCTCTCTCTCCCTCTCTTTTCTCTCTCTCTCCTCTCTGTCTGCTCTCCTTCCTGTCTCTCTTCTCTCCTGCTCTCTCTCTCTCTCTCTCGTCCTCTCTCTCTCTCCTCTGTCTCTCTCTCGTCTGTTCCCTCTCTCTCTTCCGTTCCTCTCTCTCTCTCCATCTCTTGCCAACAGCCTGTAAAAAATGAAGTACTGGCCCCCCTCTCCTCTCTCTCTCTCTCTCTCCTCTCTCTCTCTCTGTGTGTGTGTCTCTGCCAGTCTTTGTCTCTGTCTCTGTCTTTTTGTCTGTCTCTTTCTGTTATGGACACACACACAGACACGCAGACACAGACACACAGACGCGCGCGCGCGCGCGCGCGCGCGCGCGCACACGCACACACACACACACACACACACACGCACGCACGCACGCACGCACGCACGCACACACACACACACATACACACACACACTTTGTGTAAACGGAAAACTATTGGAATTAGTGGAACCATGTATAATTACATCAAAGTTTTTCCTTTACGTTAAAGTAGAATTGAAACAAGAATAGAACATACATATTCCACCACTAGAACACTGGAAATGGGTTTTCCACAAGGATCAGTATTATCTCCAATCTTATTTAATATCCTAATTGCAGATATAACGAAAGGCTTATCAAAAGCTTTTAGTACAGTTTGCTGATGCCATATGTCTGTGGATGAAAGTCACTATGAAAATAAAAACACCATTAAGATCATTAAATTACATAAAGATCAAATATTAACGTGAATTAAACAATATCAGTAAATTTTTACATGAAAATGGATTGACACTCTCGGCAGCAGAAAAAACCAAATCTAATGCTTTTTAACTCTAGATACGACCCAAACTTCCACAATGTACCCTGAATGGATCGGTCTTACAATACGTTAAATCTGTTGAATTCCTAGGGAAATATTTAACATCACAAATTTCATAGAACCAACATATTGAATATATTTTGAATAAAGCAAGAAAGAGTTTAAACTTTCTAAAGATCATAAGCAAACAAAAATGGGGACAAGATAAAGAGAGTTTAACACTCCTTTCCTCTGCTCTTGTGCGGTCTAGATTGATTTATGCTCAAGAAGTCTTCTTCAGCGCTCCACAGCATGTACTTAATAAGTTACACAGTGTACACTGCAAATTATATAAACTTGCTCTTGGAGTTGCCACATATACATGCAACACTGGGACTTACTATGAACTGGAATTTACCTTTGAACGAGTTTCGAAAAGTGACCTCCTCCAAAATTGGTCTTAAAGAACCTTTCACAAAAAAAGGTTCTGTACAAATGAAGTATCTCTAAATTCAGAGACAGATTTTGCTAGAAAGTAAAAAAAAAACAAACAAACAAAAAAAAACACCACAGAATCATCTAAATCTATTCAGTTTTTACAAATCTTCTCTTCTTAAAAAAAAAAAAAAAAAAAATCAAAAAACCTCCAACATTAACCAAAGTAAAATAGCTGTCAACCGGTCCTTTCTACCGATTCCCAAATGGAAACAAACTAAAGCAAATTAAGAACAAACTATACTAAAGTAAACAAAAACGATCCACCAAGTCTTTTAAAAAAAAAAATGTAAATTTTCATTTGGAAAATCAATATAAGGACCATCTTCAATTTTTTTACAGATGGTTCAGTGTCAGATGATCACAGAACAGAACCAGCTTTCATAGCACCAAAATTAAAAGCGGAGAAATTATATTATCTTGGCAAACATTTGTCAATTTTTACTGCAGATATAGTTGCTATTCTAAAGTCCCTAAAGTATGTTTGAAATTCTTCTATAGAACATTTTCAACTTTCACTGTGCATGCAGTGATTCAGAGTCAGACCCTTTTGCCTTACACTCTTTAAATCCAAAGATCGTTGTAAGACTATTACAGAAATTAATTACGAGACACATCTCTTATCGATGAAAAGAATGAATGTGACTTTTTGTTGGGTGCCCTCACATTGTGGGATTTCAACAAATGAGAAAGTTGATCAAGCTGCTCGGAGAGCAGCTCGCAATATTGAAGGCACGTCTGCACTGAACATTCCGTTAGACCTATTAGAATGTTATACTTTGATTAATAGAGCTTCCTATAACAGTTTTTAAGAGGTTATTGAAAGGCACAGATAGTGAATATTATCACAATTGCATACTACCAAATCCTGACATCCACCCGACACTCTCATAAGCAAATTCGAGAGTCCGATATCTAGAGAGGTAGTAACTTTAATTCATAGGATGTGTTTAAATTCAATCCGAAGCAAATACAGCAAAAATGTTGCATGTGTGTGTACGGAAACTCTTAGTGTATGTCATGTATTACTAGATTGTCCAACAGTAGAAAACACAGTGCACAAGGCTGGTACTAATATCACATCATAGATCCACTGACGCCTAAAATGTTAAATAATCATGTTTTCTTTGTTCGTTATGCCCACATCCTCTTATACAAAAAGGAATTACGTACACACACACACGCACGCACGCACGCACACGCGTACACACACACGCACGCACACACACGCTCGTGCGCGTGCGTGTACACACACACACACACACACACACACACACACACACACGCACACACACACACACACACACAAACAATTAAACAAACAAGCACCGGTGTAACAGCCCTTTCTTACCCCCCCCCTCCCCTCTGGAACTTACCCCGGGGTAAGACTGGGCTAGCGTACTTTTACCCCCGGGGGTTATTCTAGGACTAGCTAGAACTTACCCACCCCCCCCCCCAGTTGGAACTTACCCCCCGGGGGGGTAAGTTTGGGCTAGCCTGGATTTACCCCCCCCCCCCCCCCCCCCCCCCCCCCCTTCTCCAAAGGATCAATCTAGAACTATTTGGAATCTTCCTCCATCCAACCCCACCCTTCAAACAGGAGAGGGTTAGTTCAGGGTTTTCCTCTGCCTTTTCCCAACACGCACACCCGCCTTTAAAAAAGTTGTGATAGCCTGCATATTTACATCCCCTCTCTCCCATTTCCTATGTACAGTCAGTTGGATTTAGATAAAGTGTAGTTCTAGACTTTTCTCAATAGATGGACCTCCTACTCCCCCCCCCCCCCCCCCCCCCCCCCCCACACACACTCTGGTTCACTAACAGATAGGTATTAAACATTTATCGCGCCAGCTTACGCGCGTGGGTCAAAATTCGGGTGTGTGAGTACGCCCGTCAATGCGTGGGAAAGAAAGACGGCTACATGCCAATGTGACCAAGTGCCAATGTGACCAAGCGTAGCTGTGACAAAATGCCGCTGTGACCACGTGTCGTTTGTGACCAAGTACCATTGTTGCTTCATCCTGGTTTGGCTCTTTTAACTATTTTACAGCTATTTAGAGTCTCTTGAGTACTTGTGTACCTTAGCTTGTATAATGCAGATGACTAGTGGTCAGTGCCACTGACCACTGGTCATTATGACGGAAATCGGAGATTTTAACTATTTCACAGCTAGTCTCCCGAGTACCTGTGTACCTTGTACAATGCAGACGACTGGTGGTCAGAGCCACTGACCACTGGTCACTATGACGTAAATCAGACATTTCGACTACTTTTACAGTTAATCAGTGTCTCATGAGTGTTGCATACTTTGTGCAATGCAGACAACCAGTGGTCAGTGTCACTGACCATTGGTCACTTTAATGTATATCCTAGATTTTAACTATTTTTACAGCTAATTAGTGTCTCCTGAGTGCCTGTGTACAATGTAGATGATTGGGGGGGGGGGGGGGGGGTGTCAGTTCCAACTGGGAGGGGGGGGGGGGGGGTAAGTTCCAGCTAGTCCTGGAATGAGTACACAATTAGTCCGTCTGTAATCACTGTAAGTGGAAAGATGTTCAATTGAAGGACAACACACACACACACACACACACACGCGCGCGCGCGCGCACACACACACACACATATATATATTATATATATATATATATATATATAATGCTGAACAATTATATATATATATATATATATATATATATATATATATATATATATATATATATATATATATATATATATATACGCACACTTGCACCCACATACCCACACCTCTACCTCTTTCTAATCCTTTTCCCTTGTGCACGCGCGAGTGTGTGTGTGTGTGTGTGTGTGTGTGTGTGCGTGTGATCCCAAACCAGACAGGCCTAGCCATCACAATGTGGCTGAACCGTGTCCACTGTTTTCCTTGATAAGAAAGTACTCACGTTTCGTCCTGTGCATAAATTATTCTCACGAAACAGCCTACTAAACACATGCTCAGAAGCACCAGCAGATGAGTTTTTGCCACAAAGTGCTACTGTTGTGATCAGTGATTCTCCGTCGAGCGTCCTTGACATGTGCCTTTGATCTCACTGATGTCGTCTCCTCTCAGCCACTCTTGTACTGGAAAAAGATTAGTTTGTCTTCACAGAAGGATCCACTTCGTCATGAATCCTAGTAGCTGGGAGGACAGAGATCAATTTGACATGGAACGATTTTGTTGTTGCAAGCTATAAACTCTAGAACTGTTTTACGGTATCCAGTCTTTTAAACAAAAGCTGTACCTTATTGGTAGAAACAAGCAGGGTGGGAATTTTTTTAACTACAATGTAACGAGATTAATTCTACGAACTCCAAGTCAAAAGTCTACGAAATTTCTTGGCTATCTATGATTTGTCATTCAGATCAGATCCTGAAGCCCCAGTTTCGCATGTTCAAATATTGATTTGAGTATTTGCCGGTAAGATGATTTCGACAAAGCTGATGAGTTGGAAGGGGTGGAGAGGTAGAGATGGGACTGGATGAGGGGTAGGGGTGGGGTTAGATTGGGGGAGGGGGAGGATGGGTGTGTTGTTGAGTGGGGGAGTGTGTTGGTGTAAGATTGTTGGGGTGGGGAAAATGTGTTGGTGTTAGACAAAAATAATCAAGTGGTAGTTTTTTTTTTTGTGTTTTTTTTTTCCTGGTTTCTGAATGATCATTCAATATCGTTGTTATATTGGGATGGTATTGTACGATGACATGAGATGTTTGAGTCATTTTTTTGCATCTCTCACAGACCGGCATGTTGATCATTGTCCTAGACTATCAGTGATTTAAAAGACTACTTGCCCAATGCTCTCAGCAGACACGAAGACACATTCGTTGAGTGTTTGTGTTTCTTAGAAGAACGCGAGAGAAAAAGCTCAAGTAGGGAGTCAATGCACAGGCCCAGCAAATCCTCTAAAACTATCTGACATGGAACAACACAATATTTTCAGAATGTCCACTGAGATAGATTATGGAATATCTCTGCTGTACCAGTGCGAGAAAAAAAAATGCAAAGTTCTACGTTCTGTTGATACAAAGTGGTTTCACTCCCTATTTGCTTAGATCCTCATGCCTGTCCTTAACTACTCTCGACTGGCGAATGATTCATTTGTATTTCCACCCACAATACGTGCCCTTCTCTATGCCAGTCAGTTCTTAAAGTCTGACTTGTGATTACTTGTGCAAATGACGGGTTTTTTATATGCTGTTCAACATTTTGATAGGACCTAAATGCAAACTGACAACTCTTACTTAGATGTACATTACTATAAAGAAATGGGCATACTTGATAAATAAGCTGGATATTTATGACAAAATGATGTTTTCCTACATGGTTTCGCATCCAGCAGATGACATTCATTATTTCTGTTTCCTTCTCAGTTAATAGTGCTTATATGTATAACTTCATCAAAACAAGAAATATTCAGAACCATTATTTAAGTGCTTTATACCCTGTATAAAATATTGTTTTGTCTAGCCAGGAAACCTTGGCAAATGTATTCAGAACCATTATTTTAAGTGCTTTTTATACCGTGTATAAAATCTTGTTTTGTCTAGCCAGGAACCTTGGCAAATGCATGGCGATTCATTTCACAATATATTTCATACAGCCTGCTACCCTCTCAATATCAACTTCTAAATACCCGTACCAATGAATCAGTACAGGGAGGTCACTCTAATGTGGAAAAAGACACAAAATGTTTCAGTAGTATAGCCCTTTTAGGATAGTCTGAGTTGGACAAAGATAAAATATTTTCTAAAACGTGCTTTTTTTTCTCGGGTTGGAGCCTTTGTTGTGAGGTGAATCCAGAATAAACAAAGGCAAAAAATGTCCTAGAAAAAGTCTTCATCAGTGGGGATTCTTTGTTTAGATGAGAATCTGATATTGACAAAAAGAACAACGTTCCAGACAACTAAACGTGACCGGGAGGGAAACGTTAATGAAAGGTGTAGCCGTAACATCAAATTTTGTCTGCTACGGACGTCTTGTTACCATGGTGCAACATTACCAGATCAAAGAGTTATGATGCCAGAATCGGTGATATCAAACCGCATCATACAGTAATTAGAAATTTCCCTGTGTCTATAAACTAACAGCAGGACCGAGCATAAAGCCATTTTCTAATGTGAAAATATACGTCTAATGTGAAAATAATACGTCTGGAATACGATCATTGTGTCCAAGCTCCTCTCTCTGCTTGAGCCAGTCGTCTTGTAGAAGTCTGGGTCCTAGAACCACAAAAAAAGCTATACACTGAGAGTGAAATGGATTTGTATTCGTACAGATGTCACTCTTCACTTTGAAATTAGGAAATGCGGAAAGAAAAGAATGGTGAAGAAGAAAGAATAGTAAACATAAGTTTAGTGATATATATATATATATATATATATATATATATATATATATATAATAATTGTGTTGCTAACCAACAATAACTTTAAAAAAGTGCTCAACCGGGTTGGGAGCGGCATCTGTTAAAACTTTGATTAAAATGTAAAAGCTAAAACCTACAGCGCTGTTTGCTGGTGCAGTCGTCAGGGTATGGGGGGGTCGGTGTTGTCGGTGTTTTTTTTTATACGTGTTCGCTGTCTGCCATCACGTGCGGTCAGTGTTTTTCATGTGTTTTGATTTCTGCTCCCTGATAGGAACTTCCATTTGTGTCTGCAATTGTTAACCATTTCTATCCTAGTGTTTAGGGTTGCTAATTTTGGTTTGCATAGGATCATATATTTTTCTGTTAGGCATAAATTACATCTTTTTGAAATGTTATTGTATGATGCAGCTCTTTTAAGATTTTCCAGGATATGTTGTAATCTATTTTTTATCTTTGAGTTTCCAAATATATTTACTCAATTCTGTTTGATTTTTGTATCTTTCTTTGTTAAATGACTGTTTATGATTTGCATATCTAGTTTTAAACTGGTTTTCAGTGATACCTATATATGTTTCTTCAGTGTTCTCTGATTTTACAGTGGCTTGGTATACAATATTGCTGTGGAGGCATTTATTGTTTAGAGGGCACTGTTGTTTCTTGGTACAGTTGCAAGATTTCCGTTCTTCACCCTCGTTTGTCTCTGCACTGCTTTTCGTTTTGTTGGTTGAATCAATGATGTTTTTGAGATTCGGCATACATGAGTATGATAATTTGATGTTGTGCCTGTTAAATATCTTAAACAGTTTGTGCTCTTTTGGGAAAGAAGATGTCAGAATTTTAAAGAATTCTTTCCCAACGTTTGTTTTTAACTCTTCCATCGTATGGGGGGTTGTACCATATGATTTTCCTTTTCCTGTTCTTCTTGTGTCTGCTCATATCATTTCCTGGGTCATAGTGTAATTTGTAGTTGTAGCCACTTTGGTGTAACGCTTCTTCTTGGTATTCAGCTGCAGTGTTTGTTAATACTGTTTCATTACATGACAGATTAGATAATCTCTTGTTTATGCCTCTAGGTATCGTTTTGAGTATGGAAGGTGGGGGTGATTACTTTTGATATTTACATAGACAGGTGTGTCATTTGGTTTTTTGTATGGTTTAAATGTATGTTGGTTGAGGTCTAACGTGATGTCTAAATAATTCACTATCTTTTTGTTAGCTTCTGTGGTGATTTTTAAATTTTGGTCGTGGAAGATTTTGCACAATTCTTTTTTCTTATTTTCAATGTTTCTAGGGCTATCACTCAGTGCAGCGAGGCCATCATCTCTGTACAGTCCAATTTGTTTTCCAAGTTTATTTTGAATGTTAGATAGCATGAATAGTCCGACAAGTTCGCAGGTTTCGGCACCATCATACGATCCCATAGTGACATCAAAAGTTAAACTTTTCCTGGTGTTCTTGGTCCAAGTCTCGTTTTTGCTGTGGAGTAAAGTTTTTCTTTGTATGGAAAATGATTTCCATTTCTAACCCTGATATTTCTAGCCCTAGAAACATTGAAAATAAGAAAAAGAATTGTGCAAAATCTTCCACGACCAAAATAACCAAATGACACACCTGTCTATGTAAATATCAAAAGTAATCACCCACCTTCCATACTCAAAACGATACCTAGAGGCATAAACAAGAGATTATCTAATCTGTCATGTAATGAAACAGTATTTAACAACACTGCAGCTGAATACCAAGAAGCGTTACACCAAAGTGGCTACAACTACAAATTACACTATGACCCAGGAAATGATATGAGCAGACACAAGAAGAACAGGAAAAGGAAAATCATATGGTACAACCCCCCATACGATGGAAGAGTTAAAACAAACGTTGGGAAAGAATTCTTTAAAATTCTGACATCTTCTTTCCCAAAAGAGCACAAACTGTTTAAGATATTTAACAGGCACAACATCAAATTATCATACTCATGTATGCCGAATCTCAAAAACACATCATTGATTCAACCAACAAAACGAAAAGCAGTGCAGAGAGACAAACGAGGGTGAAGAAAGGAAATCTTGCAACTGTACCAAGAAACAACAGTGCCCTCTAAACAATAAATGCCTCCACAGCAATATTGTATACCAGCCACTGTAAAATCAGAGAACACTGAAGAAACATATATAGGTATCACTGAAAACCAGTTTAAAACTAGATATGCAAATCATAAACAGTCATTTAACAAAGAAAGATACAAAAATCAAACAGAATTGAGTAAATATATTTGGAAACTCAAAGATAAAAAAATAGACTACAACATATCCTGGAAAATCTTAAAAAGAGCTGCATCATACAATAACATTTCAAAAAGATGTAATTTATGCCTAACAGAAAAATATATGATCCTATGCAAACCAAAATTAGCACCCTAAACACTAGGATAGAAATGGTTAACATTGCAGACACAAACTGACCGCACGTGATGGCAGACAGCGAACACGTATAAAAAAAACACCGACCAAAGAAACTAGAAGAAGAAATTAAGCTGGAATATGGTAACCAACAGGACCAAAAAACAAACACCCTAAATGAACCAAGAAACGTGAAGAACAAAGAATTCAGAACCAAGTAACCAGAAGGACAAAGAATTTGCCATAACTGCGTTCTCCTACCTTCCAGACCGAGCCACGTTCTGCCTGACTCATTTCTCGTTCTGCGTCCTCACTGTTTGCCTTGTGCACTATATCATTCTTTAGAGTGCTGTGTGGAAGGATATGCTGATTTTGTTTTATGAATTCAAAATATTTGTTAGAAAGGGAATGTGACTGTTGTGAAGAGATACTCTCTTCTTTTTTTTTTTTCTTTATGTCTTTGTAATGTTTTGCAAATACGTCGAACACAAGATAGACATTACACTTATGTAGTAAGAAAAGAAGAACAAACAAAGAAAACCAGATGAACCAAACGACTAGAAAATACAAGAATGAGACCAGTTCAGCAGAAGGTGCAAAAACCTAGAAGAAAGTAAACAGCAGATGTAAAGAAGCTGAAGAACAAAGTAAACAGAAGTATCAAGAATATAAAGGAACAAAGGGGTCCTCATCCTATTAACACCAATCGATATGCTCTTGCTGTTTCTAATCTTCTTCTTCCCCATTCTTATATTCACGATGTCTCTGCTTTAGTCAATAATGTTGCGCTCTGTATTATTCTTCAAATGTTTTGTACTCATACTCTAAACAAACAAGAAACAAAGACAAAGGAAAATTTTTTTTGACTGAAATATGTCAAAGTAAAAAAGAATTATAGGTACACAACATTCATACAGATATACACCATCGAAATTATTCCCACCAGCCTATGTTATATGTAAGGATGGATGTGTGTATGTATGGGTGCAAATGAACAAATCTCTCTCTCTCTCTCTCTCTCTCTCTCTCTCTCTCTCTCTCTCTCTCTCTCTCTCTCTCTTTTCTAGTTGGCTTCCCAGCTCTGTTTATACGAGAAAATTGATCTATTTTTGAATTAAGACATAAATACTGTTTCGTTTCCGACTCCCTGGCTTAACCACACCAATCCAAGCCCATATTCTGTTAACACTTTCTTGATCTTAGAGGCCCAGTTAACATTGTCTAACTCACATTGTTGCAGCATCATGTCGTAGACTTGCCTGCTCAGTCTAGCTACTGGTAATCGTGTTACTTTACACCAGTATCTAACACACTTTACAATACATTTGATGTACAAAGGGTATCTTCCTGTTTCACCGTAAGCTACTTTATTGGACGAATGAATCGGGATATTCAGAAACCGTTTGATTGCATAAGTGTGCACTCTCTCATTTTTAAAAAATGTTCTTTAAGTCTCCATATTTCATCACCATATGTAAGAATGGGTTCAATCTGGTTATCGAATAACTTCCAAAATATGTGTGGATCAGTAGTATTTAATATCCTTAACGTTTTCAAAATTTCTATCTCTCCTTTTTTGCCTTGCCTTTTCTACTTGTTTCACACCAACCTAAATTCCAACTTAATTTTTTTGGTAAAAAGCATACCTAAGTATTTGTTTGAACTGGTTACTTTAACTTCAGAATTATCATACCGCATAACTTCATTCTTAGCTAAATATCCACCTTTACGAAACACAATAATGTTGGTTTTATCGAGATTTACTGTCAACTGTACTTTATCAGCTTCCCGTTTCATAACATTTAACTGGTTTTGCAATCCTATTGCTCTACTAGACAACATGATAAATATTCCTGGTTCCTATCCTTCAAAAGCAACTTGTAGACAAAAACGTATCTATATTTAGTATCTCATCGGTGGCAAAGAGGCATCCTTGCAAGATTTAGAAATAGAACACTGAAGTTAAATGCTATAAACGATGGTATCTAAATGACGCTGCTGTAGATGATTCATGCCCATTATGTAATGGTGTTGCAATAAGAGAAGATGAGTAACATTTTTTGCTCACTTGTCCCGCCTATGGAAACATTAGATTAAAAAAAAATTCAAGACTCTTTGATCATAGCACAGTGAAGAATCAAAACCTTAACATTTTTTGCAAACAAATAATGACATATTCTTAAAGATGCTGGCAAAATCTGTAACAGAAGCTGTAGACACGCGGAGAAAAATTATGAATGGAGAGCAGATCAAAATATCGAGGGGATATCAAATATATTTCTTTTTCATTGTTTAGAATGCTTATTATTTGGCCTTGAAGCTTGATGATTCAAGTGTGTTTCTCATACTAAGCTAGGTAAATTACCTGCACAGAGAATATGTATGAAATGGGGAGAAGGGAGGATAAGAGTATAAATGCGTGCGTGCAAGTCGATGGGAGACAGGATGGATGAGTGTGCATGTGAAGGGAATGGTTGTTGTGTGAGAATGATTTTGTACTAGAGCATAGACAAGACACACAAATGAGTGATATCAATGGAAATGATTTTTTATTTTGCTTAGTTGTGTAGACACCTAATTTGCATTTTTTTCTTTTGTTTTCATTTCTTCTATGCAAAAAAAAGACATTGTACCCCCTTGACAAAATGGCTATCAGCCAATGTCAATAAAAGATGTTAGTGTCAGTGTCAGTGTCAGAGTCAGTGTCAGTCTCTCTCTCTCTCTCTCTCTCTCTCTCTCTCTCTCGTCTCTCTCTCTCTCTCTCTCTCTCTCTCTCTCTCTCTCTGTGTGTGTGTGTGTGTGTGTTGTGTGTGTGTGTGTGGTGTGTGTGTGTGTGTGTGTGTGTGAAGTATGGCTTCACCATTCTCCACAATCCATCAGAAAAGTTCATTCCATTTGCTACACATCAGTCATTTAGGTTTGCACACGCTGTCGAAGCTTTCATGAAACAGCTAGTGCTGCAAGATGACATGGCTTTCATCGTCTTGGATGGCCTTCTGTATCAAAACATTGGAACTCTCTCTCTCTCTCTCTCTCTCTCTCTCTCTCTCTCATCTCCTCTCTCCTCTCTCTCTCTCTCTCTCTCTCCTCTCTCTCTCTCTCTCTCCTCTCTCTCTCAAGGCTCCAGAACCAAACAGATTTGTTTCAGCAGAAGACAAAAACCCGATCTCGCCATTTTCTTCATTCCTCACAATGAAGCTTAGCCTTGAACATGTTTACCACAAGGGAGATGTTTCTACTTAAGAGGATATTTTTTTCTCAAAGGTGAGCTAAATAAATTTTCATGCTCTCGTCTTTCCATTTCGCTTCAGAGGCTTATGGAATTGATTTCAATGCAGTTCTTTGTTTTTGAACCTCTCGCCGC